>OU343222.1:296124943-296214271 GCA_910596185.1 Chrysanthemum makinoi
ATGATCATTTTATTTTATTTTTAACACAAACTAAAATTCCATTAGTAATAATTTTAACACATTTTTTAATTTCATTTTTAAACATTTTAACACACTTAACTTTGAATGTTTGGTTGTGTTTGATAAGTTGCAAGAACCGAGGTGGAGTGAATTTTTTATATATAACTTATCCTTCTTCGAGGAGATCATCATCTCAAAAAACCTCTCATCTCCATTTGTTCTTAGCAGTTAACAGCCAAAGTTTAAAAAAAATTAAAAAAAACATAAAAAGAAAAGAAAAGCAAATATAAGAGTCGATCGTGTTGGCGACCAAGTTGGTAAGCGTCGATTTCACACATTAACCTTGATCGAGTCCACTCGATCGCCACCTCCTACCTCGATCGACAGGCGATTTTTATTGGGGCGACCTTAGGATTTGGGTTAGGATTTGAAGAGAGATAAAATATATTAAAATATAGATGATGTATTATTTTATAATATATATGTTGAATAAGAATGAAAATTGAATTTAAATATTAGTATAAAAAGGATGAATGTGAGGAGAAGAAAGATGGTCCCACACTTTTACAAAGTAGAGTGAGAAAACCTACCAAAATGATATGGATTAAGAAAGCCTCTTATTGGGGTTTGAAAAATAAGTGAAATAACCAAATGCATTTTTTTTTACCATGAGTCCGCGACCTCACTAAAACCTCCAACTATTGGTATTTGTCGTTATAAATCTCCATTAGCTATGCAAAGATGCGCGCCTAGTAATGATAAACTTTGAAAGACTAGGCGATTACCGCATACATGCGGACGGTGTATAGTAGCATTAACTTTTGTGCTGCGTTTTTTATTTATTTATATGTATCTTGTAGGATCTCGCGCAGTAGCGGCGATAAGTATAGTTATATGTATTTTAACTTCCGGATTTAGTGAATTAGTTTTACAACACTTGAATGTATATGTGTTAGTTGTAAGTGTTTGTTTGGGTTCCCTAACTTTCGTAGCTTTTCGCGACATCATTATTCGCATATAGAAATACCCGCAATCTTGCGGCGTCAGCACTTTTCAAAGTATATGATTTTGACGAATCAAGATTATATTCATTGAAATAAATGAAATAAAGGTTAAAGTTGTAAATTTTTGAATTAAAATAAAATAAACCCACTAAAAATATAAAAACTAAAAACTCATAAAATATATTAAAATGGATGTTGAATTAAAAAGCATAAAATTTTAGAAAATATGGTGAAATTAGATTATAAAAAAATAAGTAGATAAAAAGATATTTTAATTTGAAAATAAAGATGAATTTTTAGTTGGGAAGTGACACATGTCATTTTATAATTGGAGCTCCTTATCTTAATTTTTAGTGGTTAGGAGTTAGGTTTTGAGTTTGTTAGAAGTTAGAACTTGGAGTTTGTTAAGAGTGGCGTGTCATCTCATGATTGGAGCTCATTATCTTGGTTTTGGTTAGGAGTTAGGCTTGGAATTCTTTCCATAATAAGCAGTAAAAGTCGAATTTTTACGCTTTCTAATTTTAGAAGGCCTAAATGCATTATAAAGTAGTATAGATATGGGTGTGGAGTAAGTGATGAGAAAGATAATTAGTTGTGTAAATTTTAATTAAGTATTTATATATTTAATAAATTGTATTGTAGTATTTTAGGCTTTTAGCCTAACAACATTACTATTTTTTTTTATGTTTTTAAGTTTTAAATAAATGTGTTTTTTTTATATGTAATATAATTACCATATGTTTTAATTTTTTCAACTAATTTATCTGAATGGTATCTTTTGATCTCATAATTAAAGTGACAAATTTTAGAAAATGTGACTTCCAATCAAGCTTGTCACAACTAGAATGTTGTTTCATTAGACTATGTGTAATGGTGGGTCTCTCTTCGATTCGATCATTAATTTGAGACGCATCCTAGCCATTACTCCACCCATTTAAGACATACCCTTAACAAAAAAAGAAAAAAAAAAAAAAAGGAAAAAAAGAAACACAAGTCGGTCTTATTTTCGACCGATTCGGTAGAAGACTTGTATGAGTTTAATTTGTATTATTGGGGTATATTGAGTGTTGCAAAAATGGGCGGCGATTAATCGCTATCTTGGGGATTCTTGCCCGATTTTCACTAATCGGCCTTATTATTAATCGGTTTGGTCAAAATCGATTCGACATCTGGATTAATCGGATAAAAATCGTCCAAATCGGGCATAAATCAGACAAAATCGGATAAATCGGCCAACTCGGTTACGAATAGAAATCGGCCAAATAAGGGATAAATCATTCAAATCAGGAAAAAATCGGCTAGATCTGCCAAATCGGGCATATAGTTTCAAATTTTTTAATTATATAAAAAATCAATCCGATTAATCAGGGACCGAGATTAATCGCTATGGCGGTACTGGCATGCGCCCGCCTAGCGATTTTTGCAACCTTAGGTATATTTGAGTGGTGTCTTTACTTTCTTTATTACACTAAGTTGGTTATAAAGTTGTTTTGAAAAAAAGCTAGCATTAATATGATGTTGTTGGTCTTTTGATGGTCACTATTACACTTAGCCTTAGGTATAACCTTTTAATATTCAGACGATTAATGTTTCAATTAATTCTTTTGTAAGAGGGTTACTTTATAGCATAAAAGTGGTGTTTATTGAGTTAAAATTTAAAGAGAAAGGAAAAAATATATATATATTTTTGGTGTACTTGAGTTTTTAAGTAAAATAGGAAAATGAAATAGAAAGGAAGATTTAAGAAATTTTTCTTAAAAGATCTCTTATTTTTAAGAGAAAAGAGAAATGAAACTTTAAAATATATTGTGTAAAGCTATTTTTAAAAAGATTTGACACTAAAACAACAAGCATACATGAAATTCAAAGAAGTTATTTTTTTTTCCAAACTTAAAACTGTAAAAGGTGAAATGATGACAAAAAGGAAACACAAGGCGTAGGAGCCCACAGGTTGATTATAAGCAGCAACCAACAACAACAGATTAATATATCTATCAATCAGTGACTCTTCTATTTATATTATCCGCCAAAATTATATCCACAAAACAAACACACACTCTCCACACCATCACAAACCCTAACTGAATCATTTCAATTCAATCTCCATTAACTGATTATAGTTATGTCAGTTACAAACGCATATTGGTCAACAACAACTACTACTTCATCAGTCCCAAACATCCCCCAAATCAGACCATTAATATCGTCATCTTTCGATTTAACAACTGCTATTAAGAAATCGATTAGTTTACGCTTCGTTTCGGGTTCGAGTAGTGGAATTAAATCGGTTCTTTCTAAATCTAGCTGTCGGTGTAGTAGTGGAAGTGATTATGCCACGTCGGATGATTGGGATTGGAATAGGTGGACGCGTCATTTCGCGGAAGTCGAACTTGCCGAACGCTCTGTTTCGCTTCTTCAGGTATAAATATAATTTTGTGATAAGGTTTTTAGTTTGGCTTATGAATTATAGTTTGTAGTTTGGCGTATATGCTCGCTAATTAGTTTGGCTTGATAGTTTTTTAGGATGTGTGTGTGATGCAGCGTAATGATTTGATATGTATATTTTTTACTATAGAGCTTGTTTTGCACCGTAGTATATGATAGTAGTGTACGAAATGATGTGTAGGCGTTTGTTTCATGAAAAGTGTTTGGTAACATAAGTAGCTGTAATTATAAGTGTAAAATATCGTTAAAGCTACGGTGGCGTTTAGTTGTAGAATTTTTGTTTCTAGATTCCTTGAGAAGGGAATGGTTTTTCTTCTCTAGAGAAGAGTTGAGAATTTTGAAAACCTGTTTAGATAGAGTATATTTTCCTTTTAAAAGATGAAAATATTACCTTGGATTCTGACGGTGAAGCGGACGGCAGGATGAAAGGTGGAGATATTACTAATTGTGATTAGGGTTAGAATGAGATACTTGAATGGTAGATTGGGAATCCCGTCTTTTTTTTAGAGAGAAAAAGTGGAGAAGGGTAGATTGGGGTTTTCATTTTTCTAGTTAAAATTTGGAAAGTTAGAATTTTATTTTTTTTTGAAAATTGTTAGAAAAAAGTGTGACTAAACGGGTTTTAGTTTTTCATTTTCCTATGAAAAATTTTCTGGAAAACAAGAATGTTTTTCACCGACTAAACACACCCTAACCACTTCTTTTATTAGCATTTCAAATAAACACTCGTTGCCACACAAGCAACGTTTCGAAAACTCTACACTCCACAAAGCTCATCGCCAAACATATCCGTAACGTTTTATGGTTACTAATCGGATATTGACAAAAGGCATAATAATTTCATTTAGTAATTTAATGATGTGTATGCCAACCTCTCATTTTTTTGAAAGACAGGTTCTTTTATTTTTGGATTTTGTTACAATCATCCAACATCATATTCTATGCCTAATATAAATGAGTTTATACTTGAGTGATGAGATTACAACAGAATGTGTTGATCTTTTTGGTTTTGATTGTACAATTAAGCCTTACGGGTGATAGATAAATGAGCATGCTATGTAAAGGTGGCAAAATAGGTGGGTCGGGTTGGGTTTGGGTCACGGGTCGGGTTGGGTTTGGGTCACGGGTCTAGATGGGTTTGGGTCTATCTGGTCGGGTCTAGATGGGTCTTCTAGAACATGGGTCTAAATGGGTCGGGTCTAGATGGGTTTTAGACCGCCTAGACCCGTTGGTGAAATAATTAATACCTATATCACCTAGCGTTTATGTGCTCAGATTGAACCATAGGAATCCTTCTGTTCTGTAGGAGATGAGGGTTATCAGTTTATCAGTAGGGCAAGTTTAAATCCGTTTACATTTAAACGGGTTTGGGTTATACTAAACCTTCTACGTAAATTCGTCTAAAGTTTACATCAATCTCAAAGTAATATAATATTTTTTTAAGTATTTGATAAAACTAATCGTCTGTAAATTCATAAAAATTTTGGACAACAAGTGTTCGGGTCAACATGTGGTGTGTTACTGTTATAATTTACAAACAAAATCACATGTTTGGACTCAAACCCTTTCCAACTCATGACCCAACCTTCCTGCCCCCTGTCCCCCAAATTTGCCACCTCTAGTTAATTTGAATGTTTGATATGTTATAGGAATATGGAGATTAAAGATTTTAGGTTCCGGTTTTAATTGTTCTGTTTTCTTTCTGCAGCGTATAAAGCTAAAAAATTATAGGGTGAAGAAGGTCATAACAGATTTGAGTTAATGAAAGGGCTATGAATGTCTATATATCATGTGGCTCACTGGTTTCTTTGCTTGCAGAATGCAATACATGAAGAGCGTTATCATGATGCTTCCAAGTTGTGTAAGAATACCGGAAGTGGGCTGGTAATACAATTAATACTTCTATACAGAGGTGACATGTGCTGTGTATTATTCCAAACGGGTCAAGTAAAAAAATTGTAGTTAGTAAGAAAACGAGTCAGGTGAGCCAATAGGTTGATAGTTGGCCCAAGCTTTTTAAAAAATGTATACAAACTCTATTCACTTTGCGTTAAGTTAAACCACATGCTCTATAACTTGTTCAGGCCCTGTTGTAGCTTTCACTAAATCAGAAGTATGCGTGATTTTTGTTAGACAATAAAATATGTTTGAATGAGGAGGATTGTTAACTATTACGACGTGAGTAATTAGTTTAAATAAAGTGTTTGTGGGTCAACCAGACCTGACCCGTTTCAATCCTTACTAATGACCCGTACCTAGGTAGCACGGACACGGCTAGAAACTTCGGCGTGGCGGTGTCGGACCGCGTGTCGGACACGGACCGCGGCTTCGGACCGTGTCCGACACGCTGCGTGCCGTGTCCCGTCGCGATTTGAGCTGGACCGTTTTGGACCGCGGGTCGGACGATTTTGAACACGGGTATGACACGCACACATACCAGTTTGAACCTGGTACATCTCGATTCGAGTTTTTCCCGTGCCGCTCGATATTAACAATGGTAGTGATGTAAATCAGATCGGTTACCCTTTGTTGGGGATCGAACCCTATCCATGGAGTCGGTCAGAGGGAGGTAATAGGATTGTGAAGATGAAGGTTGATATGATTACGAAAATGGATGTTTTTTTTTTGTTTTATGGAAGGATCTGTGTTTTTGGTTGGGTGAGATGTTTGTGAAAAGCTAAAAATGAAGGTGGAGGCTGATATGTAATGATATGTAGGGTTACTAGAAAAGAAAGTGCAAAAGTCCTATTATACCCTTTTAGCTTTATTGTTGATTTTCAGTTTTTTATGAATTAAATACTTAATTGCCACTTAATAGTTTTATTTTACAACTTAATTTTGATTTTATTTAATATAGATTATATATATATATATTCGATGTCCACGCCGTGTCCGTGTCCTATATTTTTTGATTTTGCCGTGCATCGCCGGTGTCGTGTCGTTAATCGGTGTCGTCCGTGCAACCTAGACCATTAACCTGCCCATCTTGACACCTCTACTCATAGATGTTATCATGTTAGGCTGAGTTTAAGCCGTTAATAATGGATTATTACTTAATACTTCCAGGTTGGTTGGTGGGTGGGTTACTCAAAAGATTCAGATGATCCGTTTGGCAGACTCATACGCATAACACCAGGTGTAGGCAGATTTATTGGCAAAAGTTATAACCCAAGGTATAGCTATAAAGATGATAATTACAACACCCATATTTTTCTGCTTTTGTTTACATAGTAGTCACAACCATATTTTTCATTACAGACAATTGGTGTCTGCATCTCCTGGAACTCCGCTATTTGAAATTTTTGTCGTCAAAGAGAATGATGAAAGCATACACGATGCAGGTAACTTACTGTTCATATATTTATTATGATTGAAAAGATGAATCTTGGACTAATGATCTTACATAATTCTGTTTTGGCTCAAGCGGCCCTGGTTTAACACTTGAACCTGTACTGGACCGGTTTTGACCTGATTTATCATGCTCCTTATAAGGTCTGGTGTTTTAAACCTAATCTTCATTCTATCTTGATAGGTAGTGTTTATGCAGCGAGCTAAATCAAGCAACTTGAAAGCCACATCTCCATCCAATTCTTCATCCACAAAAGGGACATCAGTAACTGATGTTGATAAACCATCTGTAATTGATGTAAAAGTGAACGAGGATAAACCAGGTAAAAATGATGAGAAAAGTATAAATTTTGAGGGAGCTACTGAGGACGGGATAAGAGGCGTGCTAAACTTTCTCAAAGACAAAATACCAGAACTAAAAATAAAAGATCTTAAGGTTCTGAAAGTTGATGTTGAAGAAGTATTGGAGGACAATGATACTGTGAATGAACTAGAAGATGATGATAAAACAACATCCGATGAAGAATCTGAAGATGAAAATACCGATTCTGATGACCCGGCACCCGATCGGATAGTTGTGGGTGCAAATGGTGATGATACAGAAGATGGGAAAAATCTAGAAATGAAGCTTTTTGTTGGCGGGGTCTTGCATAGTAGAGAAGATACACCGTCTAAGGATGAATTGTGTGCGTTCCTGCTGAAGTTGAAGAAATGGAAAAAGACACATTTGTCCTACATGTTCCTGTAAAAAGTCATGATAGTGATAGTGAGGAAAGTATTGCGTCTAAGGTTAAAATAGCTGCTATTGCCAGTCAAGGTGTTTCTGAAATGATGCCTCCTGATGTGGCCAAAGCATTATGGAGTTCTGATAAAGTTTCTCGAAAGGTAAGGCTAAAAGAGAATTCTGTCTTGCTCCATGGTATTTATGTTCATCTGTATTTTTTTATGTTTCAGAACTTGTATGTATATGGTTAGTAACAGAAGTCCTTTGTTATAGGTCTCTAGGGATGTTCGTGAGATTGTCAAGTTTGCTGTTAGTCAAGCAAAGAAGAGAGAGAAGTTGTCGGAATATACAAATTTTAGTCGGATCACCACATCTAGAGGGGATTTAGATCCATTTGACGGTTAGTTCCTTTTTGTCTGAATCTCTCCCCGCACCAATAAATTAACCATGCATAATAAATAATTAAAGACTTCTTGTGGAGGTGCCAGTTTTGACCTAATCACTTATGAATGGGAGTGGATTCTGGTTATGTTTTTTTTTTCTCAAATGGCCAAGTGGGTTGAATTAAAATATTAGTTCAAAAGGAAATGTGTAAAGAGCACAATATAATTGCTTGATAGGAATTTGTTATACTGGGCCGAATGTTTCGAAACTCACACAAATTGTATATTGAATCTGCAGAACCTCCTAAATAAGTTTGTTCAAGAACATATACTGTTCTTGAATATAATATTTGTGATCATATTTGACACACTAGTTATTTATAAACAATTAAACATTCTGGAACATAGTATATCAGGTAAATGTGACCCACACAAATAAATTGCTTGTTATGACCCGAGCCTGTTTTGATTGCGTGCCTGCCTATTTGGGCCACCCAGTTCTTTTATTAATATTTTCAGTTGGTTTATGTATAGGCCTTTATGTTGGTGCGTTTGGCCCATATGGTACCGAGGTGGTACAGTTAAAGCGCAAATATGGCAACTGGAGTGATGGGAATGCGTTGAGTTCTTGAGTATGTTGAAGCTGTGAAGGTGACAGGTGATTTGAATGTTCCTGCTGGCCAGGTTAGTGGCTTTTCAACTTTTGTTTCTAGTCTCAAGTCTCAACAACTTGCATATAGTTTAATCTTCACTTTTGATCGTCTGTTTCACATCTTATGGCAACTCTAATTGACTTTCATATATTTTAGGTGACATTCCGTGCTAAACTTGCAAAAGCGGGCCACTTCTCGAACCGTGGAATGTATCCAGATGAATTGGGAGTGGTAATTATCTTTCGCTTTGTTTTTACATTTCTCTTTGGTGTTCAGTTAGTAAGTGGAGTCAGTGTTAGTGTTGAAAAATTTGTGATACATTTACTTATGAATGGTTGTCTTTTATCAGCTCAAATGGGTAAGCTTAGCAAATCTAGCTTGAATGGAAACGACTCAAATGCATCAAACGGGCTGAAAGTTGTTGGAAGTGTATTTATATTGCATAAATTCTTCTAGATCCTTTATTTGGAGTCTTCGATTATAGAAATAAAATGATTTTTTTGTGATCATGTTTTAACTCGCTAACTAGTAAATTAATTAATAAGATTGGGCAAAAAGTGTTTCGGGCCAACCGGACCTGTACCTGTTTCTACACGAACCCATTGTTACTCATTACACATCTGGTTGAACTGCCCATGTTGCCACCTCTACTTTATATCATGTTAGACGATTGTGTTAGGGTACCATAATGAATTAGTAGTTCATTTAAACAGTATCTCATATAATACCTTGTTTTATTAGGTTGCAAGTTACAAAGGTCAAGGTAGGATTGCTGAATTTGGTTTTAAAAATCCTAAGTGGGTCGAGGGTGAACTTCTTCAACTCAATGGGAAGGTAATGTTATATTTACATTCTGCCTTTCTGTTACAGATATGGAGTGTTGATAACCATAACCCATTTGTATGAAAATGCTCCAGTTTGGGTTGTGTCTTAATTATAACGGATCAAATGTATTAAATTTGCTCAAAAGCGAGCCTAACGCGATAAAATGGCAAACATTATTCTAAACTTTTTATTTAGAAACCATTATCTTATTAAAATATGTAATCATATTTGTAATACATTGATTACTTTCAAATAAGAAAATAATGTGAAAAAAGGTGTTGGCGAACTCGTTATTACCTGTTTTGAACCGAAGTAGTGACCCATTTCCAGCCTGCATGTTTTGCCACTCTTACCTATATAGGATGAGGAAAATGGAACCAAAATAACATATGATAGATCATCAATTCATTAATTGTATTATTTTCTATAGGGTATGGGACCATACGTCAAAGGTGCCGACCTTGGTTTTCTCTATGTAGTCCCTGAGCAAAGTTTTCTCGTGCTATTCAACCGTTTGAGACTGCCAGAATAAGCATCGATAACATGCTTCGGGATTTTGATGAGGTACCCTATCCCTTCTGAGACTGCCACAAAGCATCGATAACATGCTATAAGATTTTGATGGGTTACCCTCCCCCCTACCACTATCCACCTACAGACCAACAATGTAACTATTAATTATTTTTTTTCTCACTAGTCATAAATGTTAGCAACATATCCTATAAACACTTACATATTTTTCTTATAGAGAATATAACTGTTGCTTTATACGGAGTAAATTGATTACTTAAGTACACGTGAGGTAGATTATGTGCTCAATTATAGTTGAAATTTCTGGGTCCTACCAATTTGTATAGCAATTAGTGTTTGCATTATTAGAGGTTTAAGTCCAGCAGACCATGCAAATTGAAAATTCCTAGAAAAAAACCGACTTTAAGGAAAGTTATATGATGGGGTCTTTAATTATTGCCAAATTCTTCATACTGTTAAGTATTCAATAGGTGTGTTGTTTAGATGATTTGCTTTTAGAGATAAAGGTATTAAAGCTAAAGGAGCAGGTTTTGTTGAAGAACAAAGGATCTTTATGATAAAGCAGAGTAAGTGGATGCTGATGGTATTTTTACTATTTTTATTTTACACATCCAAAGACCAATTTTGGTTATTTATTGTTTTCAAAATAACCATTGGACTGTGACATGAGATTGGAGGTAGGGTGTTCTTCTGAATTACGTCACTTACCTTTAAAAAAAAAAGATAATGGAACATGGATTCGGACCGATCCAGTTTGGTCTTAAACTCGATTGTAAACTGAACACAAAATTTGGGTTTTCTTAGTTCAAATATAGAAGTTATATAGACACCCGTTCTGTTGCAGTACTGAGAATTGTTCTCTGGAAATATGATTTCCGAGAACAAGTGTTTTCTTTTAGAAGTGAAAACCAGACCGCATGTAGCTTGTATTGGTTGTCTGATCTGTGGTAAATTTGTCATGACCGTTGCTCTCTTCTAAGTTTGGCGTCTCTTTTACTTTATATACCACACTTTGGTCAATTTAGATTATACTTTTACGTGGTGCTATAAACGAACCGGACGAATATAAACGTAGTCTTGTTCATGTTCGTCCGTTTATTTTAACGGACAAATAAGGGATACAAACGCTTAAGCGGACGAATTTTTGTTCATGTTTGTTCATTAATAAAATGAGTTGTTTATGTTTGTTCATTAAAAGCTAAGCGAACATAAGCGATCAAAATTTTACGTGAAAAACAAATATAAATTTTATTAAATTATGCATAATATTTTGTTTTATAAGGGTGCGTTTGGTATATTTCCATCAATCACAATCTGTATGACTTTGAGTATAAAGTGGGTCCTTTGGTATGATAGTTTCCATATGAGGCTTGGCGGGTGGGGTATGGACTATGGGTATGCTATATATATGACTATCATAGAAAATTTTTATGAAGTACTAAAACAAACATCTTGTATCGAATGAAACTATTCCCTCATTCCGATATTAGTATATAACAGCGCAACCTAAAGTGTTGTTTTTCTAAACAAACCAGTTTTAAAGTATACAATTTAAAGATGTGATATACGAACATAAAAAAATAAATAAACATAAACGAAGCGTTAATAAACACATAAACGGACGTTCATGATCGATATATGCACGGATGCGACTTTTCTTCACGTTCGTTCGTTTAACTACATATTGTTCGTATTCGTTCATTTAATAAATAAACGAACTTTTCTTGAGCGTTAAGTACGAAAAGTTTGTGAAATGTTCATAGAACGGTTGTTCATGAAATATTCATAGAACAGTTTGTTTACAACTTTAATCCTAAGCGGTGTTACAAAAACTTAAGTCTTGTAAATTGTGTTAGCAAAGATGTAGATTCCAATTTTAGCAGCATTTATTTTCTCAACCAACTGTTATACCATTCAAGAAGGTGTTGATAACTTGATATGCCCACCCAATCCGTTTCAACTTGTATTAAGAAATAACGTGTCTCGAATTAAACTTTAATCGATCAATAACTTTTTAAGGAAACCTTAACACAAGTACACAACCTACCCATTTGGTATCTCTTATTTCTATATATAATTATCTTTACAGTCACTACTTTTTCCTCAAAAACTAACAAGTATGCTATATTATGCAACTTCTTATACTTTTGCAAACTATATTTTTTGTCTCTATTTTGTAACTACAAATTCCTAATAAGTTGGAGACTTTGGAAGAACAATAAGTAATCTAATATTCTAATACATGTACAAAAGTTTCTTCTAGTATTCTAAAATCTATGCCAACCATGGTTCACGTAGTTACCACTTACGCACTTACCACTAAAAAACTACTACTACATAACATGGTCACAGTAAATATACCAAACGTGTTGAAGCTTTTGTAAAAGTGTAAGCTTAGATTGTATAATGTATAGGCATTGGATACTTTTCTTTAAGACTTTGTATCTTGTTTAGTATCTCACTATTTTAGAAGTAAAATATTAGTACTATGTTAGATACCTAGATTGCCATCTGATGTTGCAGAGGTAAGTTGTTTGAAATGGGAAGTTTATGTACCTTTTGTACATATGAGAGTAAGATTATATTTCTTGTCATTCGTTTTAGGCGACGCATCTTCTCATTTTACTCTAAATCGCGACATATTTTACTATTGTTTGCTAACATTGATTTTCATATAGTAATCGTCGTATTCAGTGACAGTTTGATGATCAAACCGAATGTAATGTGTGTACCCTAACAAGAATGGGCAAAGTAAAAAACGCATTACATGTAATGGAATATAGCTTAAATGTACACCTAAATAATTGCTAATTTTGTGATGCATATACCTCATTTTCCATCAAAGGAGATACTTGAGATAACGTTCCTTTTTTGTGAGTTCCAAATAAATTCTGTTTGTCATCGTTGTCATCAAAGTACTTTAGCTCAAAAGTAATGTGAAACATCCTTTCCTATGACTTGAACTGAAATCGATACATCTTTGGAAAAGGATATTCCAAACTCTATTGTTAACATGCATTACGAGTTTGTAAGTTATATTCATATGTTGTTTTTTGTTATCAGAAAAGCAAATCTTAAAAATATAATTTCAAATTTGTTTTAAAATCACTTGTGGGAGAATATGATTGGTTGAAGTAAAGGATGTAGGGAAACGGTTACACTTTTATTAATAAAATCTAAATTACAATAAATAAAATTAACGATAAATAAATATGAAAATTAAATACAAACAGAATATGCGAGATAAGCGATAATTAAATAAAACAATAAAATAGTCAAAAGACTTACTTGATCACCAATAGAGATCAACAAAGAAGCACCAAAAGCCGAGGCACGTGTTTGACACGCTTCCTTAAAAGCAGTCGTAGTCACGTTTCCCAGTCTACATGACCAAAGCGATAAGTTGTCTGTCGGACTTAACTAAACTTCCAGGAATTTCATCTTAAGAGATGCGTATTCCATATGTTGGAAATCAATAATAACTATTGATTTGATGTGTGTGAAACTTGTGGAATTAGGGCCTCTATTTATACACAATAGACTCTCTCTAAGTTTACTCATCCCACCGATGTGGGATTGAAAATAAACTACTTTTCCTCTTTAGGCATGGTACAGAATGCCTAACTTTGAGACCCGATATCTCATTCACATCAACTCTATTTTGGACACATAAAGGCTTATTGCGAAGCTCTCTTCGAGAGAAGCGAACCTACAAACTACTACTCATATATGTGACATATACATATAGATAATTGTGTCCAAAGTTGGTCAAAAGTCACTTTTGCCAACCAATTTTCCAACAATCCCCACATGAATGGAGATCGGTCGTAATACACAAAAATTACGATGAAATTCCAATAGTTGAATCTTGCAAAGGATAGGTGGGTGTGACCCTTTGAACCTTCCCTTGTGAGATGCACTTAGTCTCCTAGATCCAAGTAGACGCGATGTCCTTGAACTCACCCTCTGTTCGTGAGCGACAATACATTTCACACAAGACTCTCCCTAACATTGTTAAGCCCTCATAGTCATGTTCATTATGGTCATGAACATTTTCCGGTTCTGCAAGAGCTCTTAGGATTTGCGCCCCCACAATACCCTTCAAAGCGACCCCTTCTCTACCATAGGTGATTTCATCTTGAATCATTAAAACATATGTTTTGTGATTTCATCTCGAATCATTATGCTTTGTGATTTCATCTTGAATCATTAAAGCCATATGTTTAACCTCTCAACAAGTCACATTTGTTATAGGAATGGACTAGGAAGTTACAATGTTAAGTAACTCCTCCATATTGACGTGACTTCCCCCACATTTATATGATTAGGTTGTCCTATTGAACCCGGATCTTGGGATCTCCAGTCAACTGGGTTAGGTTTTCCTTCATATAAACTCATTCCTTTAAGGGCTTTAGTCCCATTCCTTTAGACGACTTACTAACTAACTCTTTGCTTAAGCCTTTCGTAAGCGGATCCGCGATGTTATCCATTGACTTTACGTAGTCAATCGTGATAACTCTAGTTGAGAGTAGTTGTCGCACCAATCAACGTCTATGATGGATATGTCTCGACTTACCGTTTTACATTGTGATATGAGCTCTGTCAATTTCCAATTGACTATCACACTTTATATGGGTCGATTACGGTTTACGCCATCTTGGTATGTCCTCTGAATTACTTGAGATATCCATATTCTATAAATTTATATCAAATGATAAATTCAAATTCCATCATAGATTTAGCTATAAAAGTCTATTTGAAATACTTTCAAGATTTCCAAGACCAGACTTCCCAGTAGAGTCAATACATCTGCTCTAGTGGATCTAGATTCTTTTATGTAAGAATCCATATTTGCATTACTCTATCATTAGATAGCAGTTGGATATCTTCCAAAATGCAATATCGTAAGTATCATAGTACTTGTGTAATAATATTCAAATGGTCATCACTTGAATTAATGGTATATTTACTTAACTTGATTTTAACTTCTAAATCAAGTCTTACACACGTCATTAGACACATAAGACGCCCAATATTCTCTGAGTATTCAAAATAGGCAACACCTCTACCTCTATTATAAATAGATTTAAAAGATGTCATTGGAGTTCTAGCTAGGCCGGAATCCCCACATTGAACCTCTCAAGAATATTGTCCTTATAGTGTTTTTGACTTCAAAACAAATCCATTTGATTTCATATGATCTTAGTTCCAAGAACCATATCGGCGACCAATGTAGTTCATGTCAAATCTTGACACCAACATTTCATTAGTGGATTTGATCATCTTGTTATCACTTTCAGTGATAAGTATACCATCTATGTATAGACACATGATTACATATATACCAACAATTATTTCTTTCCACAAACATCCGTTATTTTTAAATCCACGTTCTGACATGACGTGAAAAAAAAAATTGATGTCATTGTTTGGGAGCTTGCTTTAAGCCATATAATGACTTAACAAGCCTACAAACTTTGTTCTCTTGTTCAGGAGCCATGAAACCCTCGGGTTGGTTCATGTAGATTTCTTCTTCTAAATCTCCGTTTAGAAATGCCGTTTTCATATCCATTTGGTGAACTTCCAAATTTCTTAAAGCGGCAATAGCAAGTATCATCCTAATCGAGGTTATTCGTAACAATCGAATATGTATCAAAGTAATCAAGACCTTCTCGTTGTCTAAATCCTTTGATTACTAATCTTGCTTTATACTTGTCAATGGTGCCATCGGCTTTCATCTTCTTGTTGAAGATCCATTTATAGCCTAGTGGTTTACAACCAGGAGGTAATCCACGAGCTCTCAAGTATGATTTTGTAAAATAGAATATATTTCACTTTTAATGGCTTCTTTCCATTGAGGCCTTTCGAGGAAGTAACGCCTCTCGGTATGAATTAGGTTCGTTTTCAACCATAAAAGAAACAAAATCGGGTCCAAACGATTTCTCGGTTCTTGCCCTTTTGC
The DNA here is from genome assembly GCA_910596185.1 of Chrysanthemum makinoi. Taxonomy (NCBI): domain Eukaryota; kingdom Viridiplantae; phylum Streptophyta; class Magnoliopsida; order Asterales; family Asteraceae; genus Chrysanthemum; species Chrysanthemum makinoi. Next base: position 296,140,819 of record OU343222.1, read on the forward strand.
TTCTTCTAGGTTCAACCTCTTCTTCCTCAGTTTGATCTTGTCTCTCATCTTGGAGATCATTATCAACTCCTTTGTTGTCTCTTATCACGAACAACATTATCATCTTGATGTCTCTCATCATGAAGGACTTCATCATTTAGTTGCCTCTCATCATGGACAACTTTACCACCAAGCCAAGATGAACATCCATTCTCCTCTAATAATCAAGGAAACACGGTTTCATACAATGAAAGTTTTCCTTGATTCGGTTATCGTATATTTTTGTATATTCATCGTTTCGAATCACATACAAAGAAATGATAAGCACTCTTGTTATGAGCATATCCAAAATTATGCAAACCATAGTTTTAGGTCCAATATTTTGAACCTTGGGTGTCGATGGAGATAGACACCCCCACATTAAGTAAGTACTTATAGATGGTTTCTTCCCATCCATAGTTCATAAAAACTATCTTCTTTTCCTACGGGGATCTTATCTAAAAAATAAGTAGCCAATAAAACCGCTTTCTCCCACATGCCATGGCTTAAACCATGACTTTAACAACATGGCATAACCATATCTTTAAGGCACAGTTCTTTCCTATCAACAACTATGTTGTGGTGGATAAGGAGCAATAAATTTATGTCTTATTCCATGTTTAGCACATACATGAACTGGAGACACATATTTACCTCCAATATCACTTCGAACCGCCTTGTTTTCGATAATAAGTTGATTCTCAACTTATTTGTATAGATCAATCTTGTCTATATTCTTACTCTCAAGTAAGTAAAAGTCGCAATATTTTGTACTACCATCAACAATTACGATGATGTACCTAATTGCTACCTTTGTAGGTATCGATTCCAAATCACATAAAACTATGTGAATCAAGGGTTCGGTTAATTTTTGGTCAACCGAGTGAAAAGACAATCTTGTCAATTGGGCTTCAACATAAGTTTTACTTTTGTAATCCGTGTTTGTTTATTTAATTAAACAACGTATTGAGTTAAAATTAACATGTCCGAGATGGCCATGCTATACATTCAAAGGATAAAAAAGCGAGAATTCATACTCATTTTTATTAAAACAACCAAAAAAATTCAAACAAACATTTAATGAAGGGCATAATCCGTACCGACCAAAATTTTGTTCAATGTTAACTCAATGTTACTTGATAAAATAAAGCCAAATTTATTAAGCAACCATCCAGGCACAAGATTCCTACGAATCTCTGGCACATACAACGTGTTGGTTCACTTAAGCTCTTTTCCACATGTGAATTTCAACATCACATCGCCATTTTCTGCTACTTTGAAAGAGTTAACCAAACTCTTATCATCATACTCATGACATGATGCCCAAGTGTTAATCCACCATTATCTAATGTTAGATCCTCTCCTTGGCAACAATTTTCATTTCATTCAGGCCATTTAACCCATAGTTATGGCACATAAAATCTGAATGCTTTAAAGCATCTACCGTACACATAACTCGAGTATCGGTCTCCCTTTCATCAAGTTCAGGAGCAGATCCTTTAGATGTCACTCATGACATTACCCATTAGTGTAAAACTAAATTTAGAATAATTAACAACTTGCTATATCATAAAGTGTTTCTTAACAAACACGATAACATCAAATTTTGTTTAAAACACTACTTTTTTGTAAGATCCATTATACAAAACCGCTTTTAAACAAGTCTTTCGACAAAATATCGCATATTACATAATGTTTTTAAACAAAACAAATTTGTAATATGATTTTGTCAATCTTCTTTAAGAATATCTTAATAGATCTGCATCACATGGTCTAATTCTACAATGAAACTCGACAAGGTTTCAAAATAGATTTACTCTTTCAAAGAAACTCAACAAGGTTTCTATAGATCTACCTTCAAATGCATAAAGTTTCAAGAACTATATTTAGTTTATAATTAAACTCAATCCGGTTTAAATAAGCTAAACAAGTCAAAGAAACTTTTCCACAAATTGATAACAACTTGTATAATATCAGATTTTGTTTCAAACAAACTCATCTTGGTTTCAATAAACACGTTCTAGTAATCTAATAAAATAACAACAAAGAAACTCCACTTGGTTTCAATGAACTAATTTCATTATGATTTTTAACCATGTTAGTAACTGGCGCACCAATTACATTCGCAAAATTCACTAGGGTCACAAATTATTTACCATCAATTAACTTGTGAATATTTAAACAAAAACAGTTAAAAACTGTTAAAACCATATGGTATCTAATAAACTCGACATGGTTTATGTAAACTTGTACCAAATATGATTCGGAGAAACACAAGCTTGGTTTCAAATCGATTTAAACAAAAACAAATGCAATAAACAAACTAAATAAATCAGTTTGAAAAAGAAACTCATCATGGTTTCAATAAAACTGATTCAATAAACTGTTTTAAAATCGTTTATAAAACTGTTATACCAAATCTGTTAATTAAAATTATGTTTAGTTATAAAACTGATTTTCAAAGAAACACAATCTTGGTTTCAGCAGAAAAAACAGTTTGTATAAAATCATTAATTAAAATAAATCATTTTAATAAAAGTGTTTTAATTCATTTACCAGAATCTGTTTTAAGACTGTAGGGAAAGCGGTTTTTATTAATAAAATCTAAATTACAATAAATAAAATTAACGATAAATAAATAACGAAAATTAAATACAAACATAATGTAGCGGATAAACGATAATTAAATAAAATAATAAAATAGTCAAAAGACTTACTTGATCACCAATAGAGATCAACAAAGAAGCACCAAAAGCGAGGCGCGTGTTTGACACGCTTCCCTTAAAACAGTTCGCGTCTGTTTCCCGAGGGTACAACGACCAAAACGATAAGTTGTCTTGTCGGACTTAACTAAACGCCAGGAATTTCATCTTAAGATCATTATTCCATATGTTGGAAATCAATAATAACTATTGATTTGATGTGTGTGAAACTTGTGGAATTAGGGCCTCTATTTATACACAATAGACTCCTTCTAAGTTTACTCATCCCACCGATGTGGGATTGAAAATAAACTACTTTTCCTCTTTAGGCATGGTACCGAATGCCTAACTTTGAGACCAGATATCTCATTCACATCAACTCTATTTTGGACACATAAAGGCTTATGCGAAGCTCTCTTGAGGAGAACCGAACCTACAAACTATGACTCATATATGTGACATATACATATAGATAATTGTGTCCAAAGTTGGTCAAAAGTCACTTTTGCCAACCAATTTTCAACAAAGGAAAATAATAAAAGGGTGTTGTTTGTGTAGCTTTATAACTTGGGGAAAGCTTACTCACAAAGTAAATGTTGGAACACTGTGTACTATGTTGTGGCATCATTTTTAAAGTTATGTGATCCCTTTTCCTCATATTCATAAATTGAAAAAGCTTTGAGGTTTTAAAGTTGGCTTGTTGTAAACATGACTATATTATTGTGATGATAAGTCTCTGGTGTTTAGCAAATCTTATATTTTTCATATTCAAAAGGCAATATAAGTAGAGTTCAATAAACATGTAAGAATTTACTAGAAAAGCATACATAAAATACATATACATATAATTGACCTAAACCGACAATCGGACTTATATCAATTTTCAATAAGATGACTCTCTAAGGTATATAAAAGAAATGATTTGTACTGTTTATATACTTTGCTTTAACCGATTATATATACTAAAGCGGTACCCAGCGCCTAGCGGTAATTTCGTTCCTAGCGGAGATAATTAACAATGCGATATTCGGTAAGTGTTTCATAACATGAAATAATTCCCGAAGAAAAATTTAACATGTATCAAAGAACAAATGGCTGAAAATGAAGCATTCATCAATTATGGAATGTAACAATGCGTTACTCGTCATGTAAAATTTCTTATTACCGCATATGAGGTGTTGAATCCTCTTGACGAACTCTTTGATTGACTTCACTTTGTAGTTATCATCCATCAAGACATGGTATTTGACCCAATCAAACCTAAGAAACTTAACAAAAATATATACTTAGGTTGTATAATGTATTTTGACCAAATTATTAGAAAACTTTTATACCTTTGAAATTAATCTTGTAGGAACAATCAGCGATTAAAGCATAATCAATCACTATCATTATAGCAATATTTGGAACACAAATTTATATTTAACATATTTAATTAAGAGCGAACAAAAAAATGAACCCCGTTTTATATAATAAATCGTCTGATGTTTTGTGATTGTAACATTCAAGTTATTCATAACAATATCTGCAATTTCAACTATATATAAATGTCAAAACAATATTTTTAAAAATCATATGGTCATTACACACATTTCAATATTTAATAACGGGATTATATGATACACACACTATTAAGTAACATAACAATAAATAATAAGTATTAATATGGTGCCTTATAAAATAAAGGATATTGATAAACTTTTAAAAATTATTAGTGTTAAAATTAAATAAATTAAAAAATATATACTTTTTTTGGGAAAATTACAATAGTAAAAGTTGTCAAAATTTGTCATACATTTCTTTCAAATTTTAGGTGTGAATTGTTATGGTAGCTATTTCATTAAGGGCAAATTCTTTGAATTTTTATGTAGAAATTTTAGTTTTAAAGGAACTTTAGAAATTTAACATTACTCACTTTTTAAGTTTCAAAAACATGGATACATGCTTTGTATGTATAATAAAAAAATAAAAAAAACTTGTATTGACTTTCCAACATTGAATATGCCAAATCAGGTTTCATTTAATATTAGTTTGAATTTTTAATGGTAATTATATATACATATAGTTAAAGACAGAATCGTGTATATGGCAGATTTTATAGCGACATATCGTTTAGTGATCAAAAATGTTTATGGTTATAAACGAAAAATAATAAAAGTTTGAAGATTTGGGTATTAAACATAATGTTCAGCGACGGTTCGGTTATGGTTGAACCGTTTTGGTCGAAAAACGGTCGATTTAAACGGGTCAACCCGACGGGTTTGGTTGAACACGGGTGAAATTAGCGGGTCAACCATTCGGGTTTAAGCGTCTCGTGTTAACCCGGTTTTCGATGTGTATTAATAGTTTTCTTTTGAAATATATGTTTTCAAAGTTTCTATTTTTAGTTTCAACATTTCACTTTTTGTGTTTCCTTTATATATAGTATACGCGGGTACTTTCTGTGACGATTAGCGGAGAAACGATTTTGATGAGGCTGATTTACGGTTTGTATCGGTTTCAACGGGTCTCTGGTTCATTTTGGATGACTTTTATCGGTTAGTCGAACATTAAACCGGTTCCCGTGAACAGTTGGTCCGTCAGGTCCATTTTCAAATTATATGTACCATCGACTTGTTAGCTTGTATGAAACTTTGTGTGTTTTATTAATTTGTATAATGTGTATAATAGCTATGCTTTTCATTTTAGGGTGTTTTAAAAATAACAAATTAGTGTGTGTAATTATTTTATATTTTGGATTTTGTTGAAACTTGTTTAAATTGTATATTGTGAAAATTTTATTGTCTTTTTAGTATGAGGTGTTTTAATTGTTTGTATTTAATTTGGTGGATATGCTTTTAATAGTTTGTCTGATATGAATAAATTAACGTGACTTTTAAGTAATGATGTTTTAATAAGAGTATTAATTATATTATTTACTTCTCTCACCTTTGAATTTCAACTTCAACTTTCAACATTTTCCACTTTTTCTACTTTGACCATTTTTCCATTTTATATAGTATAGATAAGTGTGCAAATCAAAAGATAATATGTCTAAATCATCTCCTAAAATATAAACGTGTTATGTTTAATATCAATAATTGTACGAATAGATCAAAAAGGTGAATTTCACATCAAGGAACCCACTTGGTAGGCCGGATCGACATTTAACTCGGTGCCACACGGCACACAGTCACACACTTAAGAAGTAGACCCATTTATTTTAAGGGTTGGTTTTTAGTTTTTTATAAATCTTCAATAACTCTTTGTTGTCGATATCATACTATCATAGTACTAACAAAAACCTAGCATAAAGGTGTTTACCTTAGAAAAACTTCTAAAGACAAAATCTATGATGTCAAGATACGTTACATTCAGCATATCGCATGGGTTCTATTTGGTAGTTTTTTTTTCTCGTTGTTGAGATCGCCAAGACTACTGGTTGATAGTGAGAAGACTCTTAGTATTGCATACTCAAAAAGGCTTTGAACCTAACAAGTATAACTATAATGAAACCAAACAAAAAACTTTTAAAGTGAATTTTCGTATTGTAGGCAGGTTGTGAAAACATAATTTACTTCGTTTATCACGCATTTTACAAGCATGCAATCAATGTCTCCGATATAACTTTAAGATGGTACTTTATCGGGAAGATTAAGGTTTCTCCAACGAAGAACCAAGTTCAATGCTCACATGACACAACTCTAAAATCACCATTAGATACACAACTTAGATAGGTAAGAGTATTTATTAGTGTCGTAAACACGGTAAAAAGTTCAATTATGTTCGTTTATTTATTAAATGAACAAACATGAACAATATTCTACGTTCGTTTAGTTACATGAACAAAAGTCGCGCCCGTTCATTTATGTTCGTGAACCGTTTGATTATGTGTTCGTTAACGTTTGTTTATTTTCATTTATTTATTTATGTTCGAATATAATATATTTAATTGTATAATTTTAAAATTGGTTTATTTAAACAAAACAACATTTATAAAATAATATATTATGTATTATTTAATAAAGTTTATGTTTGTTTACCTATGTTCATTTGTGTTCAATTGTTTATTTTCGTCTTACGTCTTAATGAACAAACATAAACGAACATGAACAACTCATTTTCTTAATAAACGAACATGAACAAAAAAAATTTGTCCATTTAAGCGTTTGTATATGTTTATTTATCCGGTTAAAATTAAACGAACGGAAATGAACAAGATTGCGTCATGTTTGCCGATTCATTTACGTACCGTACTTATAATATAATGGTAAATTTTGCCAATTGAATGAACATTCTCAAATCTTTAAGACAATAATCAAATACATAAGGTCAATGTTATGAAAACCAGGTTTTTAATCGACTCGGTCGAAGCATCTTGATCACCGGGTTACCGGTTTGATTGTCGGGTCAACCCGGTTTCTATTAAAACTATTTTTCAACATCGCTAACCGGTTCGACCATCGGTCAACTGGTTCGACCATCAGTCAACCGTTCGACTAATCGGGTCAACTCGATTTCTATTAAAAATATGAAAAAGCCTAACCCAGGCGGGTTTCGAGAGGGGTTGATCGGAAACTTAAAACCCATCGTCTAACCGGTTAACCCGTTTTAAAAACTGCTTTTTTACTTTTTTTTTGCCAAAACAGATTCAACCGACCGGATTAACCCGGGTTTCAAAACATTCAATAAGGTTAATGTCGGTTCCCATGTACTTTTATAGACATGTAAATCGAGCAAGTGACGAACGCAAAACATTAGGCTGGACGCAGTAAGGGTGGAAGATCGACTTAGTCGATCGTTTTCTAATCAATCCCCCATATGTGGCCATTCGATCGAGCATGGTTCTAGGAGGGAAGTGGTCGCCTACATGATCGAGTGGTTTCTTTTCTCTTCTTTTTTTTTGTGTATTTAATAAATATAAAAGGTATATTTGTGGGGTATGTTTTTTTGTAGTGTAGGTCGTCTTTGGGGCACCGTCAGCACGAAAGTCGCCAAGAGAGAAAGGTGATGTAGCAAGAAAAATGAGAAGGATTGAGTGCCCTTCACGCTTAGTCATATGGTATATATCTCCATGATATTTGAGATTTGTTAGTTTGTTAATTTTGAAGTAGAGTGCTCATAACTTTAAAGAGAGTATTCACTTTGAATTAAACTATTAAAATTCTATACGACCTTTTTTTTTTTTTTTTAATGCTCTAGATGATTTTTGGAGATTATGAGAACGTTTAGTACATCCTTATTTTTTACAAAATGTTTGCGTTCAAATCAAATGTTTTCAATTTTCCATTGTTAAATTGAGGTTAAAGAAAATGAGGTGTTGAAGGAAAGTATTACAGTGGCTATACCAACTTGATGGTGAAGGCTTCACCATTAAAACGGTCTTGGGTCGAATACGAATGGAAACCACCTAGGTGTGATTTATGTAAGGTTTTTGGCCACACTAATGAGTCTTGCCTAATGAAGGTCCTAAATCAGCCCCTAATGTAGAGAAAACGAGTGACGGATTTCAAAGGGTATGTTAACGTCAAGGTGGTAAATCAGGTGGTGCGAAAGGAGGTGGTAAAACAAGTTTTTCTGTTGGTTCCAAGCTTCAATATATCCCCAAAGAGTACTCTAATCATTCTAATGTGGCTACTTCAAAGAGTAGAAATACTAAGTCAAAAAATGTTAATGTCAAGGTGGATTCGAATGTATCCAAAAGGGCGATAGGACTATTGGTTCACTTTCTAATATTTTTGTCAATACATCTAACATGTATGATGTTTTATCCAATGTTTTTGCTTCTGGATTTGAAGAAACAAATGTGAATGATAAGGCTTCGAGTTCTAGCAAAATTCAGGTGGTAGTGGAAACATATACGAATAAGGTTGGTAATCCGTCTGTGGATGTGCAAACAGATAGTGATGAAGTGTATGAGAACTACGATGATATTGCTAATTACGTGAATTCAACAAGCTCAATTTTAATGGTGGTTCTTCGAGAGACTTCAAGGTGTATGGTCGCAAAAAGAAGTAGTTATTGTTTATGTTTATGGCATGTCATAAATATATCTTATTGTTTTTCTTGTCAGCTAGTTGTTTAGCTTGTTAGAGTTGGTTTTATACACGTATGGTGCGTTTGTTTTTAGCCATGACCGGGCCCATATGGGGAATCATCCTCATCCATTGTACTTCAACGTATTTTGGTGTAATATATATTACCGGGTAGAAGACCCTTTACCCAAAAAAAATACAAAACAAAAACTTGTAATTCCTACTTTAACAAGAAAAATTACAAATCATTTTTTTTTCTTGTTTCCTTTGTAACCCCTTTGTTTTCTTAAAAATGAAAAACAGTATCATATGAGCAAGTTTTTTAAGTTTTGTGAAAAACTAAATCTCTTTCTTCTTTTACAAATCTGAAAATAAAAAAATTTCTCGAACTAAACGGATCATATTACAATTATTTGACAACAACCAACTAACGGCTGAATCGTATGCAACTGCTTTCATTCCAAACGCTTCATCAGAAATTTAGACCTAGACGCTAGCGTTTTGGCTCTCCAATTACATATATGCCCCTTTTATTTATTTAAAGAATTATTATGTTAATGTGTATATGTCTTTTCACGCCATTTAACAACTATTGGTAATTGTTGTTCTTATCGATACGTTTTGCCAAACGTGGTCGGTATGTCCGCTAGGTGTTTATCGGTTCGGTTATCGGGTTATTCGTTGTTCGGTTAAAAAAATTGGGACAAATCGAAAACCGAACAGACAAATTTAAATTTGATTCAACCGAATCGAAAACCGAACCGAATAACAAAACCGAACTCATATAACCAAAAACCGAACCAAATAATCCGAATTACATAATTTTAATTATTTTTAGCAAATTTTTTTTTTCAAACTTAAATAATGTTATATTTATACTAAAAAAGAGTTTTAGTGATTTTTTTTTACATAGAAAAAATTATTTTTATATGAATTCGGTTTTCGATTTTTATTGTCAAAACGACATCCAAAATGATAGTCGAGTATTTAGTTCAGTTTGTTTCGGTTCAGGGTTTTGACCAATTGAATTCGGTTACGAATTCAATTAATTTTTTTTCAATTCGATTCGATTTCGATTTTCAGTTACTATGAATATTACGCGATTAGTGAACAAACCTAGGGGTGAGCATGGTGCGGGTTGGTGCGGTTTTTGGTAAAAACCGAACGGCATCCGCAATTGCGGTTTTTAAAAAATGAGAATCCGCAACCGCGGTTTTTATGGTTTGCGCGGTTTTACGGTTTTGATTTTTGGTTTTGGTTTTGCGGTTTTTATTTTATTTTTTTCAAATTCTATTTTTTAGTATATATTTATTATAGAATAAATATATCATATGGTTACATAATGAGTAAAAACATATATATACTAATGTTGGGTAGTAGTATGAAATTATAAATCTCTAGAATAATAAAAGTCAAATGAGATGAATTTTTTTAAAATTTCAACGATATATTGATAGAAAAACAAAATTATATGATATAAAAACTGCAATAATTAACTAATAAAATTCGTTTGAAATAACTAATTATGAAAATATTAACAAAAGTATTTAATCATACAAAAATTATAAAATATAGTTGGTTTATTTAAAATAAAAATAAAAATATATTTGAATATGACTTTCTTGGTTCGATGCGGTTTTTGGTGGAAATCGAAATCGCGACCGCGAAAATCGCGTTTTTATTTTCAAGAACCGCACCCGCGGTTTTTGTTGCGGTTTCTGTTTTTGCGGTATGGGTTTTGCGGTTTTGTGCGGGTTTGCGGTTTGTGGTGCGGTTTCTGCTCACCCCTAAACAAACCTATATCCGCCAAATTAAATTTTTAGTTAAAACAAAAAATAGTAAAAAGATGCTTAAAGTAGTCTATAATTTTGTAAAATATTTGGTCCGAAACCCATTGAAAAGGATTTGTCACTTTTTCCCTCTCAACCTTTCTTTCTCCTCCATTATAAACTTCCCCATCTTCATCACTCACTCCCCTTCCCCCTCACTCCCACCAGAAAAAAAATCAAAATAACCACCATGGACAACCACAACCACAAAAAAACCACACCCCCAAACGCAACCAACCACGTAGACCCCACGCGCCACCAAACATCAACCAAAACCAACCACGTCGACACCACGCGCCACCCCAAAACCAACACCCGTTCAATGTCCGACACCGACGACGAGTTTCACTCCTCCCTCCCCTCCCCAATCCCACTCGACGACTCCTCCAAAGCCATCGTCCCCGTCGAAACCAACCGCAAACCACCTCCTGCGCCGCCATCGATGCATATGACGGTCACGGCGGCGTATAACCAGACGGCGAGGGAGGAGGCCGTGACCGGAGTTGCGAAGGTAGGTGGTGAGGATGGTGGTGGTGGTGGTGGGGGAGGGAAGAGGAGAGGGAGGAGAGTGAAGAAGGAAGTGATGGTGGAGAGGTTAGGGTTAGGGTTTAGAGTGTTGGAGGTTGTCTTGTGTTTGATTGCTTTTTCGGTTATGGCGAGTGATAAGACGCAAGGGTGGAGCGGTGATTCGTTTGATCGGTATCGTGAGTATAGGTATATATTTATATATATAAATTGTTACTACTCCGTTAGAGCCGTAGTTTTTATGCATAACAATTTATTAGCCGTAGGTTTTTCTAGGAGCAGTTTCTCTAGCGAAATAATTGTAGTGTAATTTAAAAAAATATCTCACTATTTTTGAAATTTGCCCCTTCTAACCAACGAACAAATTTCTAGTGTAGTTTCTGAAAATTATCATACCTCCTATATGGTGGTACTTGTGTTAAGAATAAGTGCTTTTGAAAATAGTGGTTGAATTTGCTTATTTTGTTAAGAATGAAAGAATACTCGAAACGTTTTAAGATAAATATGTATGGAAAAAAAAAATAATTTGAGCAAATATAAATACCTTGAGATAAGCACCTGCGTATCAGAATGCGTATCAGAATCTGCTTATTTTACTTAAAAATCTTCTTGTTAATAATAAGCAGAAAAATAAGCAATTGCAAACACCCCCTATTGGTGGTACTTGTGTTTCTCAAAGTTTAGGTATTAGTACGGATATGGTTTCGTTTGTTGGAACTAAGTTGGATAGTTTCTTAGCAGATCGAAAGTAGGGGTCTTTGTGACTGTGTTTCTAATCAATTATTGTGGTTCCAAATTGCTGATTATCAGTTTTTATAGTGGTTATGATTATTTGATTATTATAATGAATCAAAGGAGATACATTAAAACTTATTATTCCAAACTCGATCCCAGATATCTCAATAGTATTTTTGCTTAAATTAGTAAATTTGGGGATTTCTATAGAAACTAAGGGGTTGAATTCAAAATATTCACTTTTGTTCTGATTAGATAGAACAACTTTGGTTTAAAGTAGAAAAGATTTATTCTTTTCTTTTTCCATTAAATAAAGTTGGGAATGATCGTACCTAAGCAACTCAATGCTTTGTGAATGATTCTTTTTAAAAAGGAGAATAAGTAGGTGTTTGGATGTGCGGATTGACGTTTCATAAATTCTAGAGATAATCAGATAATTATTTGCAACTTAGTTTAGTTGTTTGATACTCCTTGAGATAATTGGTCCTAAATATTAAAATCAGAATAGAGATAGGACCACCACAAAACTGATTTTCAAGTTTGTAGCACATCGAAACAACACCACAACACCTGACTTGATACCTGTTTCATTGTGTTAGCTCACTTATAAAATATTGGATTGATCACCACAAAAAAAAAAAAAAAAAAAAAAAAACCTTTAAAAATACAGATAACTACAACATTGATCTTTAGCTCGATGCTAAGAATATAAAAGTTGTTTAGATATCAATTTTCAGTCAGCATATTTGAAGTTTTTATTATAGCAATTACTGATTGTTTTATTCCATTTCATTAGGTATGTCGTAGCGGTGAATGCTATTGGTTTTTCATATGCGGCATTTCAGGCAATTGACATGACTTACCACTTGATTCATGGAAAACATATTATCTCATACTATCTTCGGCCTCACTTTGACTTCGCCATTGATCAGGCAAGTACCACAAGTCCACAAGCGCTCAGTTGATATATCAATATTTATTAGATGCAGCCCATTTACTTAGAAATGGGTCGAATGGGTTGTGTTATATTTCAAACATATCGAATAAGTTTCTTTTTTCAGTTAAAGGGCAAATATGCTAAGAAGTTATTCTAGGTAACGGGCAAATAGGTCAGTGGGTCAAACTTGCTGAAGTCGACCAAAATCTAATATTAACACACAACCTCCCAAACTCGTTTTTCAGAGATTCGGATATCTATTGTAACAATGGTGCTTTTTAATCATTGAAATGCATCAGTTATATATTTTTTTTATATTGGATAAAAAAGTATTGGCGGGTCAACTTAATGTGACACCATACATTTTGACACCATCTTTGACATAACTGCAGATACTGGCTTATCTATTGATATCGGCGTCATCTTCAGCAGCCACTAGAGTCGACGATTGGGTATCAAATTGGGGAAAAGATGATTTCACCCAAATGGCAACTGCTTCAATAGGAATGTCGTTCTTAGCTTTTATTGCATTTGCCCTTAGTTCTATCATATCTGGTTACAATCTTTGCAATCAGAACTCTCTTTGATCCTTTATTTATGAGATAGCGTATGCATAGACCATCCAAGTATTGCAAAGGTCAGCCAAGGGTTTTACTGTCAGTTTCTGCACAATCTGATGTAAATGAAAGGAATGATTCTTGGTTGGCCTGTTTCTAACCTTTGCGATGCTTTGATGGCCGATGTATACCTTATCTATTTTTATATCAACATATATGATCGAATGTACGAGTGTCAGCTTTTTATGTAAGAGATGGCATGCTGATGAGATAGAGTATAGTACAAATATGCAGCCGTAAACTGTACAGGCAAGAGGCAATGTGATAAATTTATAAAGAGTAGTTTCTTTTTCTATTTTCTTTCACTTTTGAGGTTGTAAATGGGTAATTTGAGTGAAATAAAACTAGCGTTCCACTATTATTTGTAGCCTTTTGAATGAGACTATTCCACAAAGGTGTAGGTTGGCGGGAACACCCGGGGTGAAAGGTGTAGGTTGGCGGGAACACCCTGACCCTGGGTGCCTTTTGGCACCAGCCATTGTCCACCACACAAGGAATAGCTCCGACAACTCTCCTGGCCTAGTGGAGCACCAACTGGAGTGAGCACGAGCCAAGACTCGGACCCCTGATCTCTTATTCCACAAAGTCTCTCCAGTGCCCATAGGTTTTGCGGAGGTGGGTATCTATCTGAAGCAAATACCAAGGATGAGACTTGAACCTGGGTCAATTGACTCAAGCACAAATGCTCCAACCATTGGACTAATGTTCAAGTGGTTTTTGAATGAGACTATTATTTACTATCCACTCTAAATCTAAGTGACTTTTTTTGCATTATTATTTCTAAGTCAAATTATTTCACTACTTTTATGGACCTAGATTGAATATTGATGAAGGTTCCTGTTCTGTTACTTTAAGGTTGTTGTGTGTGTATCCAGTTTGACCGGTGATGGTCTTTGTAATGGACCATTGTGCAACCAGGTTGTTAGGGTGCGTAAGGGTGAGCATCAGTCTGGGACCGGACCGGACCGGGACTGACAAAACCGAAGACCGAATTATGGTAAAAACCGGGACCGATACCGAGACCGAATATGGTCGTTCCGGTCCGGTCCGGTTCAAATAGGCAAGATTTTCTGTTTTTTGGTCGGACCGGACCGAGACCGAAATAAGGTAAAAATTGAGACCGAGACCGAACCGAACTAGGAAAAGTTGTATATTTTAAAATTATTTTTTGTGTGAACTGTGAAGTGTGCACATTATGAGTTGTATGTTTGTTCTCCTAATAGCCTGATAGTATGAGCTGCATAATTTTCCTGCACAAGTTGCTGAATGGCTATACTTTTATGGGTCAATGTAGCTCCTTGGGCTTAACAAAGAATATACCCCTTTAATAGTAGTCCATTGGCCTTATCTACAGGATGACCAACAAGGGGTTTTTGTTTTAGCTTATTTGTAGGGGTGTTCATCGGTTCGGTTATCGGGTTGTTCGGTTTGTTCGGTTCGGTTTGTTCGTTTTTTTTTTCTTTTTCTAGGTATAACCGAGAACCGAACCGAATTCAAATTTATTAAACCGAACCGAATAACTTAAAACCGAACTCCTATAACCGAAAACCGAACAGAATAAAATAAATTTAATTATTTATTTATTTATTTATATATATTTTTAGAAAAAAAAATATATTCATAACTTAAAAATTGTTATATATATATAGTATAAAAGAGTTTTAATATTTATATATATATAAATATATAAAAAAAATATATAAATTTATTTGAATTCGGTTTTCGGTTTGGATTGCTAAAACCATAACTGAACCGAAAACCGAATATTTAATTCAATTCGGTTCGGTTCGGTTTTGGCAAATTCGGTTCGGTTACGAGTTCGATTCGGTTATTTTCGGTCCTGTTCGGTTTCGGTTTTCGGTTTATTCGGATATTACCCAACCCATGAACACCCCTACTTATTTGTGTCTCACTCATGAGTTTATGTTACCTATGAAAAATTAGTAAGCTTAATTTTATTAAGGCTTATGAAATCGAGAGTATTTAAATTCATAATCTGAAATCGCTAAACTCATAAGTATTAAGAAGCTTAATTTTATACAAGGCATGGATTTGACAGTGTGGATAATTTCGGGATAACCCACATCGCACCCAACACTCTTAGAGTAGTGTTGCATTTTTAAACTAAGTTTTTCAACATTTAAACTAAGTCATACCGATGTTCATGACTACTTTTTTATACTTAAACGAGTAAAGCTATTATACATTTACTTGAAACAAATAAAACTACAGTTTACAGAAGTTAGGCTGGACGCAGTGGGTTTCAAAAAATCGGTCGGTCTTCAAAATTTTCCCACGACGACCGATATGAATATTGGTCAAGTCGATTGTGGCATGCGGGTCTTCAAATCGGTCGACGCTTGAAAATTTGGGCATCGGTTGTATTTTCAACCGATATTCAATTCTTCCACAATTTCCAATTTGTACCGTTGCACATTAAAAAAAAAAAAAACTTTTCCTATAAATACTAACTCAAACACATTTTTAAAACACACAATTTCAATCAACATTTCTATCTCAATACCTTCAAACACATTTTTTAATATGTCGTTCGAGCTTTTATTTGGTTCTTCTTCGTCTTCCGACGATGAAGAAGTTTTTAGTGAGTTTGTGGAGTTTGCGGATTTTGCTTGGAATGCTTACAAAGCATCACAGCCAAAAGTTCGACGAAGGTACCTACGTAGGGATATTGAGGGTGCTCATAATCGTTTATTTGAATAATTTACGTAATGTTTTTAATGTTTATTTGAATTTCATATTGTAATGTTTTTAATTTTAATAAATTTTAATTTGTTGTTTAAAATGTTTGAATTAAAAAAAGAAAAAAAAAATCGATCATCGACTGTGACAACTTAGTCGATGCGCGACCAGGACTGAGTCCAATGTTTTGAAACCCGCCGGGTTAACCGGTTCGACCCGGTTCCGGGACAAAAACGGTCAAAACCCGGGTTTTAAAAACGGGTCAACCGCTTAGACCCGGGTTTTAGTGACCGGTCAACCGGTTTTGAAACCCGTTTGGTTTTTATCATTTTTTTAATACAAACCTCAAAAAATAAACTTCAGAAATCTCGTAGGATGCATGTCTTTTAAAGTATGAAACTTGTAATCCGTAGGATTTATGCTTTGAAGTATGAAACATGTAATCCGTGAAGATTTATGGTTGTTTAGAAATTATGCGGTTTATATCCTTGTCACCTTTGATTTGTTGTTTAATAAAAAATGGTTCGCTTTTTTGCAAAACTAATGTTTGGACAATTAGAAATGGACATATGCATAAAACCGGCCCAACCGGTTGACCCGGCGGTTGAACCAACCGCCGCGACGTCGATCACAAACCCGGGTTTCAAAACATTGCCAGAGTCACGAGTGTGCCCAGCCTTACGGGGTAATATGAAAAGTTCGATGACACCCAAGAAGTTAAATTGAATACAATAATATGATGGGTCATGCTAATAAAACATCCCGTTAAAAGGTGTTTGTACTTATTTGATGGACATGCCAGACTGCCAGCTGGGACAGTACAATTTTCCACTCAACTCGCTGCTGCATTTCTTTCAACATTAAACCTTAATTCAATACCACTTATTTCCATTTAAAATACGTAGTCCCCCATGCAGATTTGTAAAGGAAAAAATAAAATTTGTGAGAGAATATTACTAATTGTTTTTTATTAGTTGTATTTTCACATGACAATTTAACTTTTAACTATTTAATTAATATTTTTTTTTAAAAATAACATATTATAATTTAAAGTAAAAATTAAGGCAAATGTTTTTAAAAGGTTTTATATTTGTCATTATTTTTTTTGTGGTTAGCGAACAAATTTTTTTTACTTTTATGAATACTCAAAAAATGTTCAAAGACTTCGCAAAATACCCAAAAAATGATGAATTTGAAAGAAAAGTACTCACATAATTAAAAAAATTTGTTCGCTACCCACAAAAGCAAATTGTGACAAGTATGATACTTTTAAAAACATGGGTTGAGATCACTTGCAAAGTGAAAAAATAAAAAAAGTCTAGAAGCCTATCATTGAGTGACATGTTTCTCTCACCCAATCTCTCCATTTTTTTATTAAATTCGGTTAGAGGGCATTTTGGTCCTCTTAACTCATTTTTTTTTATAGATGACACTAATAATTTTCATTTGGTGTAGATTTCGTTGTAGTAGTAGCATTTGTTGTTGTACTTGTTTAATGTTTTAATGTTTAACGTGTTTATTGTTGTTGTTTAATTAAATAGAAAGAATAAAGACGTTGGAGGCATCACTGGAATTGGCAAGAAATCACGTTGATCACGCATGCCAGTCGAATGGAATACTTTATGACCTTATATATGACATTAATAATCTTCATGTGGGGTAGATTTCGTTGTAGCAGTAGTAGTATTTGTTGTTGTACTTGTTTAGTGTTTTAATATTTAATGTTTTATTGTTATTGTTTAATTAAATGGAAACAAATACACAATAAAAAAAACATAACATAAAAAACTACACAAATATATTTTACACACATATAAAAACACTACACAAATAAATATACTATACATATAAAAACACTACACAAATTAAATATTCTATACATATACTAAAAATAATAATAATAATAAAAAAATAAAAAATAAAAAAAATAAAATCGGGTACAAAGGGTGACTCATTAGACTACCCCTAATAATGATTTGTCGTTATATCAAGGAATCGTACCACATATTGTACGTACTTGACAAGTTGACATGCATGTGGAGTCAATTATTCCTGTTTATAAAAATAGAATCATTACTTATTTATTATTATTATTATTTTTTTTTTCAAATGATTAATTATTCTACTATAAGAGCACTTATATTAATAACGGTATAACGCTGTTAATGGCCAAATAACGCCGTTATCTGACGTTATACCGTTGGAGCCTACGCGTTATTGCACCGTTAGTCCCTACACGTTATGCCACTAACGCCCGTTATTTGCCTTTTTTTTTTTTCTTTTCTTTTTTCATTTATGCCCCTAAAAAGGGGTTGTTTTTGTAAATTATTGGAGTGTTAAAGTTTAACTTGGGATGTTATTGATGTGGGTGTTTTTTGAGGATGTTAAGGTGAAATGTTAGAGCTGATGTGGCGCTGACGTGACTGATGTTATTTTATAACTTGAGTTACTGATGTAATTGCTCTAAGATTCCTAAAAGAATAAAAGTTAGTGAACTCCTCAGAATAATACTCGAAATCAAATATTATAGATATACATATATACATATGAGTTCTTTTTTCACAAATGTTAATGCATGTGAAGCTAAAATAATACATCAAAGTCAGTGAACTCATCATAATAATATGGAAAATCAAATGCTAACCCAATCTTAATCCTCACCTTTTCAAGAAATCATTTCATAAAGCATTATAAAAAATCAAGCCGGTTTGAAGTTTTCTTAAGTTGGCAAATATGTATAGTTGATAATTGATAAATAAAATTCGACAAGTTGTTAGAATTATATCGTAACTAACATTTCAATGCTGACCAGAAATATTCTAAACCTAAAACATCGACCACCGTGATTTAAAGTTTTAAACTATAATAACTATGCTAAATTTAAATATGAATATGAGAACATGTTCAACAAAATACTGTAATTAAATCCTTTACCTTAATTGGTTCCAAATACACCAAATTAAACACGATATTAGCAAGGGCAACCATCATATAAAAAACATATATTAAACAAGTTAAATAAGTACTAACAAAGACATTGACACCTGAAACGTAACTCGTTGTAATCTCAAACTTAAACAGTTACTGGCAAACAATTCCACTTAGTGGTGACAAAACACATTGAAGCTAGCTACAACCATATAATTAAAATAAGATTTGTGAGTACAACATTTTTAACCTCATGCTTAAAGAGATCGACATAAAACAGCATACATGTGACATATCATGTTAACGAAGAAGAAAAAAGCAAACAAAAAGACCTGGAATTGGGAATGACAGAAGTACAAGTTTTTGGCAACAAACAAAAGATAACCAATAAAAGATGAAAGAGAAAAAAGCCGTATACGGAAAATGATACGGTACTGTCCTATTACCCCACGTGCCTTT
Organism: Chrysanthemum makinoi; assembly: GCA_910596185.1. Classification (NCBI taxonomy): domain Eukaryota; kingdom Viridiplantae; phylum Streptophyta; class Magnoliopsida; order Asterales; family Asteraceae; genus Chrysanthemum; species Chrysanthemum makinoi. Next base: position 296,160,283 of record OU343222.1, read on the forward strand.
CCCCACCTTCACGTTCTTCTGCATTCCATACCTCTTTTTTCTTGACCTTTTTGCCCCTGCCTTTATTTACTTTTCTACCCTTGACATCTACTCCCTCCGTCCCATATTAAGTGTCAACTTTCCATATGCACAAAGTTTTAGAAATTCCACTAACTACACTTTCCACCAATCAAATATCATTTTCACCAACTAAAATCTCATCTCATTCGTTGAAGTACATTATGGACACTTAATTTGAGACATCTCAAGATTTCATTGTAGACACTTAATATGGGACGGAGGGAGTAATTAATTTCTCTGTAAATAAGAGTCAAATTTCACTTAATCAAAACAATAATAAAAGTCGAGAAACGAAGAAGATTATATGACTAAATATGCATTAACAAATAAAAGATCTGTTTATTCATTAACTAATAAACACTTGCACACAAGTTTAGATAAGAAATTACAGTAGTTATTATTATCGTTTCAATCATTTCTCTTTGATGATATTTTTTAAAAACAATTTAGTGATTACATTTTTATATTTTTTATAAAGAAAATGCTATTTCTTTTTACAAATTATTCTTACTTATCCTTTTGTTACATGATACTGATAATATTGTTGTATATAAGAAGATTAATAGAAAAATATTGTTAGAAACTTTAGCAAAGCTTTTAATATTGATATTTAATTTGGGACTGGGCAATACAAATCTTAAACAGATACAAGTGGAATGAAATCTATATTTCTTATAGTAATTAAAAATAACTGGATTTGAACTTGGTAAAAATTAGTGTTGTTTAATTTAAAAAAAAAAAAAAAAAAAAAAAAAAAAAAACCTATCTATCATAACTTTAGCTTAAATAACTTTTAAAATATAAGTGTGATGGTTCACCATATAAGTTAACCATTAAAATTACAATTTATGATTGATAAACGCTTTTAAAAGTCAAAAAAGTTAAATCTTTATTGGCACAAAATTCTAAAGCTAAAACTTTTATATGATCATTTGCTCGTAAGATAAATAAAACATTTTTAATATGAGCATTGTTAAGGCCTTCTATAATATTTTTTTATTAATCTTCTATACATACAATAATATTATATATATATTTTTTCACTCGTTCTCTCTCTGTATTCAAAGCATCAATTTTAATATTTGTCAGGATCCTGTGAGTAAGAGAATAAGTAACAATAATTTGTTGGAAGAAATAATATTTTTCTTTTAATATTTAAAATCGACTTAACTACTTATTTATTTTAAACTAGTTGACGTAGTATTTTATTTTATTATTATTTTTTAAATAGCAAAAAGAAATTCTATAACAAAACTACTAGCAAGGAGCTAGACACAATTACAAAAGAGTTTTTAACCAATCATGTCAATTTGACAATTTAGCATCTTTATATTTTAACCAAGAAAAAGAAAAAGAATGAATACTATTTAGGATGTCACATTTTCTCATTGCTTGAGGACCAAATATGAACAATTGCGATACTTCCAAATAATCCAACATGTCGTGGCAATAATAACATATAAACGATCTTTCTTGTCTTTGGAACATTGCATAGAACCAATCCAATTCAGCCAAGCAGAACATGAAAGTAACGGAGGAGGAGATAAGCTGCACCAAAGTTGAATAGATCTCCAAACGGCAGAAGCATGTTCACATGGGAAAAAGCAATAATCCGACGTCTCGACACCCACATTACATATTGGGCATAAAAAATCAATCTCCATACCACGTCTTGACAAATTTATACGATTAGGGAGACGATCTAGTCTCAATCTCCACATGAAAACAATGACTTTGCGAGGCAAGGATTTATTCCAGATCTTATATGTATCCGTAGAAGGAAGATTATAATCATCAATGTGGGCTCGGGTTTCTCCAACAGTAAATGTGCCATCTTTGCCAAGCTGCCAAGACCATCGATCAGGGTTTAAAGAAAGAGAGACATGTTGCAATTCAGACAACATAGAAGAAAACATAACACCAATACGACCACTATCCACTGGTCTACGCCAATTCCAAGTCCATCCAGATGAGGATAAACAATCCTGAATCAAACAATCTTCGTGCATATCCAATCTATAGAGCCGATTGAAAAACGCTGACAAAGAGGCTCGGTGCTTCCAGAATCTAACTTGATGGCCACAACCCACAACAAAACGTAACGTACATTTTGAAATAATTATGTGAGAATGAAGAAAGTTTATTGAGCTAATGATTTTAGCCCAAATCCCGTTCGTTGACATAGTATATGTTTGTGATTGAAATAGTATCTTGGGGTTTGTAGCGATAACTTGGTATATCTAACTATGGACTAACATATGTCTATGGTTAACTAATTGACGAGCTTTTGGAATAGTCGGGGCCATAGTTGACCCAAAAAGGATGTTATCGAGATGCATTTCAAGTCATTGTAGTAAAGCTTGACCAGTTGACCCCTTTGCTTTTCCGGTGATACGAACGAATGTAAGTAATTGTCGTTCTATAAGACCATAATGAAAACACAGTTTTTGTTTTTTTACAAGAATATACTTTGGAAATTTCTTTACCTGAGCGTGATTAGTTTCTAAGATCACTTTCTACTCTGAGCCTATTATGATCACAACGGTTCACAAAAGTTGAATATAATTTTCTTTAAGTAAGTTAGCTGTTAATATATACTACATATGATGAGTGTATGGTCAAACCTTGAAAAGTAAAATCTTGAAAGTCAAAGGTGAGAGAAATGCATAGTGTAATTAATACTTTTATTAAAACACCTCATTACTTAAAAGTACAATAAATTATTCACATTGTACAACCAAATAAAAACATATCTACCAAATTAAAAACAACAAATTAAAACACCCCTTATTAAAAGTACAATAAATTTTTTCACAATGTACAATTTAAACAAGCTACAAAATAATTCAAAATATAAAATAATTAAACACACTAATTAATATTATTTTTAAAACACCCTAAAATGAAAAGTACATGTTATTATACACATTATACAAATTAATAAAACACACAAAGCTTCATACAAGCTAACAAGTTGATGGTATATATAATTTTGAAAACTGGACCGGACCAAATGGTTCAACTAGGAACCGGTGTCGCCACCGGTTCCGCTAACCAATAAAAGCCACCCGAAAACGAACCAGAGAGGACGCATTGAAACTGATACAAACTGGTGGAATTAGGTCTCATCGAGATCTATTTATCCTGTTAATCGTCACATGGTACCCGCCAGAAACGCGTCTTGGTACCATGCTATACTATAAATAAAGGGGAAAACCAAAAAGTAAAAAATGAAAAGTTGAAACTAAAAAAAGAAATGTTAAAAACATATATTTCAAAACGAAACTATTAATACACATCGAAAACCGGGTTGATCCGGGACACTTCAAACCCGGCGGGTTGACCCGGTTTAATTTGACCCAACCCATTGGGTTGACTCGGTTTAAATCGACTCGTTTTTCTATCGGAACGGTTCAACCGGTTGAACCACTGGGTCGAACCGGGTTTCGAAACATTATGTTTAATCCCCAAATCTTCAAACTTTTATTATCTTTCGTTGATAACCCATAAACTTTTTTTTATCATTAAATAATCTTTCGTTATAAAATTTCGTTGTTATGCATGCGTAGTCGTCTAATAAGAATAAATTGAATATTAGATTATGGTTTACAGTCAAGTTTTTTTTTTTACCTTTTTCAATGTCATTGAACATGTACGTACACCTCATGTTAGGAAATCTTTTTTGTTTTTTTTGAGCAGGAAAATCTTTTTTGTTGATAACGCATTTTTGTAACAAAGCAATCGGAGTTCTAAACTTTAAAGGTGCTAGTGGGTTGACTAGTGGAGTATGGTTTTGTGATATGTTTTGTACCATAAAGAACGACAATAATTGTACTTGGAGGGTAATTTTGTCATTGCATGAAACAATGACTGAAATCACGACCCGAAACACTTTTGAAACTAAAAGATCCTTTAGTATGCATGAAAGTTTACTCAATTTTGGTTTAGGTAGAGTATCTTTATCTGTTATTTGCTTATAAAATAAACAAAAAGTTTTACAGTAATATTTAATCAAGTCTTAACTGATTGTATGTTTTTAACTAATTGACATAATATATGTTTAGTAGAGATTTCACACCACTTTATGAGAACTAAATTAATTTTGTTCCAATATTAGACCATGGTTTATTAGATTATCTCGCATAGTTGTAAAAGAGGTGTGATAATGGTTTGTGTGGATTCTTTTTTGTGGTTCTATTACGATCCTTTGTAAAAAGCCAGTTGGACTTCTAAACAAGCTCCGTGTAATAGACGGTGGTTCACCACCACCACGCGTTGTCAGTCGTGTCCACTACACCTCATCTCCAACCGTCCGGCAAGGTCTCATTTTTGCACTTGTTTAATGGTGCATACTATCTTTCAAGGTGCATTTTTTTTCTTTTTATGTGTGTGTTTGTGGAGTATATTGTGATGTATGTTTGTATAAAGCGTGATATTTTTATGTGTTTGTTTTGCTGGTGACCACTACACTTGTTTGGTGATGAGTTTGGTGGATGTTGAATGGTGATGTGACACTAACGCGAAAGTGACGACCGGATTTGGTGACTATTACGCCTACTCTTAGACTAGATCCAGTGGAGGGTGAGCCTCACCACTCCACCTAACTTGTCACCCCCTCTATGACTCCCTCTGCCTCACGCGTGACCAAGCAAAAAGAGGTGGGAAGTGGCGACCACCCTCACCATTCAGTTTTTTATGAGTGTATGCATGTGTTGTATTTTGTATGTTATGTTTGTATAAAGTAGGGCAGTTTTTTGAAGATGACGGAGTGGTGACAATTGTGCCTGAAAGGTAAGTGGAGTAATGATGTATGAATAGTGATGTGGCATTGACAAGGTTATAAATATCATGAGACGTAGCGTGGCGGCCTCACGCCTAAGGAGTCACAACTAAGCCATAATGTTTTCTAAGACGTGATTTAAAGTTGTTATGTATTTAGTCTTTATATTAGCTTACGAGTGTCTAGGGGATTAAGTGTTAAGTTTCCTATTAGTCAACTAGTTCTAGGATATCAATAAGGGTCGTTGGGTCGGTTTGTGTCCCAAGCCCAACCCGTCTGTACTTTCCTTTTATCACAGCCGACTTTGGTACCTTGTTAGAGTCAGTTGTTCCTCCCCCCATCTCTATAAAAGGAGGTGAGGGGGGAGGGGTTATGTACGCATTCTTTCAATAACTAATCAAGGATCGATTAGGGTACTTACTTGTGCAAAGCTTCCAGTATTGCTGCTGTTTGTTGTGTGTTGTCTTCGAGATCGAAGTAATCCGTTTTTCTAGTAAGCAGATTGTTAGGGATCGAATACTAACAAGTGGTATCGGAGCTTTGGTTCACAGGTTCGCTGGTTATCTAGGATCGATCGAGAAGGTTCTTGGGTCTTCGATTGTCCGGGTGCGAGACAAGGTGTAGGAGACTTAAGGGTTTGTTGGTTTTGGGTTTATCCAAGATCAACAATTTTTTTTCTGGTGCGTTTCGGTTTTCAAGGGAATCTGACAAAGAAGAAGGATCTTGTTTTGGTGTATTCTGTTTTCTGGTTTTTGTGATAAAGAAGAAATGTGATAACAAAGTTACTTTTTGTTTCTTTTGTGGAAAAGTGATAAAGTATTATTATTATTATTGAATATTAATAATAAGGTAATATTATTTATTATTCAATAATAAGGATTAAATAATTTGAAGGGTATTGCACAAGGGAATTTGTAATTTGTGATTGTGAGGTTTAATATATCACAAGGTTTATCAAATTAACAAAGGGATAAAGAATGACGGGAGCCAAGTTTGACATCGAGAAATTCGATGGAACTTGTTATTTCGGGTTATGGAGAGTCAACATGCGTGCTTTATTAATCCAGAATGGATGTGAAGCAGCTCTGGAGGTTTTACCCACGGACATGGATGCTGCAACGAAATCTCTAAACAAGAAAGCTCATAGTACCGTGATTTTGTGTTTAGGTAACAAGGTACTGAGAGAGGTTACCGGGGAGACGACTGCAGCGGGGGTTTGGACCAAGCTCGAGACTTTGTATATGACAAAGTCCTTGGCCAACAAGTTGTACCTGAAGAAGAAGTTGTATACATTCTACATGCCTTTGGACGACGATTTCCGAGCATATAAATGAGTTCAACAAAATCGTTCTTGATTTAGCAAATATTGAGGTAAAATTCAAGGATGAAGATCTTGCTTTATTATTACTCACTTCTTTACCAAAGATCATCTGAACACTTTGTGGATACCTTGCTTCATGGACGGGAATCTTTGACTTTGGAGGATGTGATGGCCACACTGAATTCAAAGGACATCAAAAAAAGATCTAAAGCGAAGGGGATGATGGTGAAGGGTTATATGTGCGGGGAAGAACTGATCGAATGAATTCGCATCAGTCTAGGGGAAAGTCAAGATCGAAGTCTCGAGGTGGAAGACTCAAATGCTATATTTGCCAATCTGAGGAGCACTTGAAGAGAAACTGTCCGAAGAATAATCGCAAGAAGTCAAATGGTTTCGTCAAGAAAGAGGATCAACCAAGCTCTAGTGGTTCGATTTATGACGGTTCTGAGGCGATGATGGTGATGAGTACAGATGCATTGCTGGATTGGATTATGGATTCAGGAGGTTCATAGCACATGACACCCAGGTTAGATTTATTGTTTGATTTTTTGGAATGCGATGGGGGTAGAGTACTGCTGGGTGATAACAGGGAGTGCAAAATCAGAGGTATTAGCAAGGTAAGGGTACAACTGAAAGATGGGTCAAGTTTTGTGTTACACAATGTCGTATATTCTGAATTGAAAAGAAACTTGATATCATTGGAACTCTTAAAAAGAGGATATACCATAAAATTGCGGTCGGGCAAAATCAAGGTGATTAATGGTTCCGTAGGGTTATTTTATCCGGAACCCGGGATAATTGCGTATACTCTTTGGATGGCCATGCAGTGGAAGGTGAGCTTAATGCTAGTGTTGAAGAAAAATACGTCTTGTTGCAGTTTGGCACAAAAGACGGGACATATCTGAGGCGGGACTACATGTGCCGGAAAAGCAGGAGTGCTTTGGCAAGAAAATTCTAGGTAAGCTCGATTTTTTGTGAGAATTGTGTTATGGGAAAGTTGCACCGAGTCAGTTTCGGTGTAGGAAGGCACACTACTCAGGGAGTGATAGACTATGTTCATTCAGACTTATGGGGTCCGTCTCAGGTGGAATCATTGGGAGGTAGGAGGTATTTCTTATCTATCGTTGATGATTATTCCAAGAGGGTATGAGTTTATATTCTCAGGTTCAAACATGAAGCATTTGAAAAGTTCAAAGAGTGGAAGCAGTTAGTAGAGAATCAGACTGGGAGGACGGTTAAGAAGCTTAGGACGATAATGGTCTTGAGTTCTCAGAAGGATTTTGATCAGCTATGCACCGAGAGTGGGATTGCTAGACATTTGACAGATTCTTGGGACGCCGCAGAAGAATGGGTTAGCGAACGGATGAACAAAACTCTCATGGATATGGTACGCTGTTTATTAATTCACGGATTGCCCAAGACCTTCGGGCGAAGCGGCATGTACGGTTGCATATCTCATAAATAGGTCACCATCAACAGCGATTGAGAAAAAGACACCCATGGAGATGTGGTCGGGACATCCAAGTGATTATGGGATGTTAAGGATTTTCAGCTGTGTCGCATCTTCACACTTTAAACAAGGTAAGCTCGAGCCGAGAGCGGTAAAATGCGTTCTTTTGGGGTATCCTAAGGGTGTGAAGGGGTACAGGCTATATAGGCTTGATAATGAATCACCAAAAATAGTCACTAGCAGGAACGTGGTCTTCAATGAAAGTGTCATGTACAAAGACACATTGAAGAATTCAGTGCGTGCTTGATAAGTCTATTGAGGAATTACAGGTTGAGGTGGAACTGCAAAGGTTAAATAATCATACGCTTGAGGAAGATCAGACAAATGATCAAGAAGATCAGATAGATGATGATAAGGATTTAAAAGGTACATTTTTTAGGGGTCATTTAAGCCCTTAATTGATCACTTTTGTATCCGTTATTACTTAATTTCGTTCCTTTTCACTTTTTAGGTCTCTTGAAGGCAAATTCTGGAATGACACTTATTCGGACGAAAAGGCGCGAATATACAAAGAAACTGGACAAAGTCAAGAATCGAGACACTCAATCTTCTGAATTGAAAGGGGACGGTCGTCTTATTTGACGCCGTCGCGACACATCTTGTGACGACTCAGAGAGCAAATTGACATTTTTCAAGTGACGGCATCAGGTTTAAAAGAGTAGGCATCGCACTCGAAGACCTAGATTTGGATCCGACGGCGTCCGAGACCGGCGATGGCGTCACGGGCATAAGGTGACGCCGTCACAGAGTTGTCGTGGCCAAGACGAAACCCTAATGGCGGCGACCCGACGGCATCACAATTAAAGAATGACGCCATCGCAGTTTGTAACACTATATATAGAATCCGGATTTTTCAGTTTTAGAGAGGTAGTTTTGTGGAGTAAAAACCTAAACCGAACCAAGGCTGTCTTGTACAATATTTTAGGGTTCCATACCCTATTTTACATCAAGATAAGTGTTTTACTTCATTGATTCAATTATGTCTTCAATTGATTGTGTGTATGCTTGCATGTTCTCCATGTCCGGCTAATTTACTTGTGTGTTTGCTTAGCTAATATGAAACCTAGTTATTGAATATTGATTGGTTGTCTCTTATCTTAATTGTGATTGACCTAGTATTGCGATAGGTCATTCTTTGTGTTATTAATGCTTGATTAATCTTTGTTGAACCTTAGCATATAGTTACTAGTGGAATTGTAGTCTAAACATCCAAAGAATACCTTAGTGTTAAGTTTATGAATCCTAGAGATTTCGTAGTCATTAACCTTTGGTAGCTTCAAAGAGTTAGGGATAAACGCATACCCTACGACCTTAGAAACACAACGCGTTAAGAATAAAGACGTGACAATTCAACCATCAATAGGAGATAACTAGGGAGTAATAAAATCTAAGTAAACACATTTTTAATCATCATACGAGCACACAACAATAAACATAGACTACCCCTAGGTTAGTTAACTAGATTAGATAATAGCAGAGTAATCGGTAGAAATACCAACCCCCAAATCCAAACCCCGAGATTCGTACCTTTCCATTTTATAAAAAAAAAAAAAAAAAAAGATAAAAAAATAATCTTCCTCAACCCCAACCTTAGCGTAGTAACTTCTTACTAGCATTCCTATTCCCCTAGAGAACGATATCAATACCCTGTGGCTTACCCTAATACTACACTACAACGACTAGGTTCACTGCCTAGGGTGTTGAAAAACTTGCTCGACGAAAAGGAAGTTCCTTTGACCCCGAACGCGCGTTGTAATCAAGTTTTGCGGCCGCCGCAATAGAATAGCTAGTTTGGAGTCCACCTCGTTTAGGTTTCCTTGCTTGATTCCTATCAAGTAAGATTTTTCCCATTTTTAGCTTCCTCGTAGTCTATCCCCCTTCTTCGTGAACTTTGTTAGTAATCCCATCACTTTTCATCATGGAAGGTGATAATCAACCACCACTCATCAACCCACCACCAAATGACCCGCCAAGAGGCCGTACTCTTGGTGAATACTCAAGACCAAGCCACCTAGGCTATAGAAACACCATTGAGCTTCCCGACCAAGCCCAAACTACGGACCTGCGATCCGACACCATCCGGTTGGTGCAAAACGGATGTGCATTCCATGGACTTCGTTCCGAAGATCCTAATCAGCATCTTAAGGGTTTCCTTAAAATTTTCGATTCCATCTACCTCGATGCTACTACTCGGGAGACCACGCGTCTGCGTCTCTTCCAATTCTCTCTACGGGACCAAGCTAGTAATTGGCTTGAGCGACTTCCCGCCAGCTCCATCTCAAGTTGGAATGATCTCACCTCTCGCTTCCTTGCTCAATTTTTCCCACCGGGGAGAACTACTAAGCTTAGGAATGATATCTTGATGTTCCAACAACGTCAAGGTGAATCTCTATACAAAGCATGGACTCGATTCAAGGACTTACTCCATAGAGTTCCTCATCACGGCATTGATCTTTGGCTTCAAGTCCAAATCTTCTACGATCATGTCAACTTCCCCACTAAGCGATCCATTGACCAAGCTGCCGGTGGAAAACTTAGTGATCTCACCGCGGAAGAATCATGGGGTATAATAGAGGACCTTGTTCTCTATGACAACGAAAGTTGGAATGACCCCCGTGAGTTGCCCAAAACCGTAAAGGCAATCTCCTTGCCTCCCATTGACTCACAATCTTCCGAACGTAGGATGCTCGAGCTTGAAGATCAAGTTAAATTCCTAATGAGATCCTACGACAATCCTAAGTCTTCACGCCAAGTGAACAAAGTTTCTTCTTTGTGTGAGTCATGTAGTGGTCCTCATAACACTCGCGCTTGCACAAGACTCCCCGAACAAGCTGCTTGACTACGATCCTCACGTACCAATGGAACGGGAGGAAGATTCCCTACAATACCCGGACCTAGGACTTTTAATGACGCCCGAGAAGCATGGAAGGGCAAGCCCGACTATTATTGGGGACAAACCAAAGAATTCACATCTAATGATTTCTCATGGCCCCCATCTCACGGCCCTAACCAACAAAACATAGAAGGGATGTTGCAACACCTAGTCACATCCCAAGAAGCTCAAATAGCTAAGCTCTCGGACCGTTTTAACCAACAACAAGCCAAGATGGATAGGAAGATAGATAATCTTTTGAAAGCCATGACCAATAGTGATAGAAAGGTTAATGCTATCTCAACTCCCGAAGCTTCCGGTGTAGAGATTAAAGACCCAAGTAAGTTAGCTAAGCACGTTCAATTCGTCAATACCATCACCTTAGTGAAACCTAATAGAACAAATGACGAAGCGAACCATGAAACGGTACTTGAGGTTAGTGAAACACCTAGGAATGAAACAACCGAGGAAGTAGATGAAGTAGGCAATGACTATTTCAATAAGTTTCCTACGGAAGAAGAACTCTCTCGCCACCCACACGTAGTACGTGACCTCCGTCACATGTATGTTAGGAGAATACCTAGGATCAAGTTTGGGAACCCTTGAAATCTTAACATACCATGTTGCATAGGACACCTTTTCGTGGCAAATGCCTACATTGATCGCAAGTCCCCGATAAATATCATGACTAGCACCTACTATAATTGGGTAATGAAGAAGCCTATCCCAACTAGGCAAGATCCCGATAATCCTAGGGTTAGTTGCAATTTTCTTGGTAGAGTTAATGGATTGCTCGTTTATGTAGGAAGTTTTACTTTTCCTACGGATTTCATAGTTGTGAACGATATTAGTACGGCCATAGATCCTAGCTTATCCCACGTTATTCTAGGAAAGCCTTTCATAGAAAACACCAGGATGACTTATGATCCATCGTTAGGAATAGTGAGATTCAAGAATGAGACCAATGATGTAGCCTACCAAATGCCCTTTAAGATTGAAAAATTTTCATCACTATCCAATGATGAAAAAAAACTTAAGCTATCGGTCTACTATAGGAATGAGGAAGATAAGGAGAAGGGAGTTGATTATGTGATGAATAAGATTTTTGGGTTTTATAAGGATTGCTTGAACTTAGGACCGGAATATAGAACCGAGTGGGGAGAGGACGACCTCTTAGAAAGGTGCATCATAGGGCACTTCTACAACATGGAATCCCCCAATAGAGACTGTCATGAGGTAGAAGATGACGGTAATGAAGTCACGTAGGGGCACGACTTCGAGTCTAGCTACAAGACTCATAAATAAAGAAAAACGCTTCGTGGGAGGCAACCCATGCTTAATTGTTTGCTTGTTTGTGTGTCGTGTATCTTTTATTGATTGTTTATTCTCATGTTTAAATTTGTAAAAATGCTTTATTTTGTATTTAACCTCGTCTTAATTACATATAAAGGTATTTTACATAAGGGATAAGTGTAGGGAGGATTACACACGTTTTCAAAAGAAACGTGAACATGAGAATTACAATTATTTAAAAGATATACATGTGTGTTTGTTCGAGTCAAATGTGTGGAAAACTAAAAGGGGGGTTAAATAGCTTTGCCAATTAAAACTTTCTTTTAAGCTATTTAGATCGACTTATATCAATCTATTTGGATGTGTGTTGGATGTTGATAAACAAACATATAGAAATATGTAATGAAAAGATAAGAGTAAGAAGCACAAAACCACAACGCGAGTATTTATAGTGGTTCGGCTACAAGGACACCTTCCTTGCCCTACTCCACTCCCTGATTCACCTATTCGCGAGTTCGTAATCACTACACGACACCAACTCCTTATGGTGGAGAAACCTTCACAACGTTGCCTACTCTTTTTCCAGTACTAGGCTAACCACCGAGTTCTTTCACTCCAAGGTGAACCACACCTATCACTACGTCGCCTACCCTTTATCCGGTACTAGGCTAAGTACCGAGTTCCATTACAATGGAGGAACTACTACCCAACACTACACCAACGACTAATCCCAAAGGAGACCAACTCCTTATTACAACATCATCAAGGATATCAATATCCTTGGATCCAATACTAATCTATCTTGTACATCGAAACACACCATATCGAATGTACTATCTAAGGCACCTTTCACTAATGCCTTTAACTAGATCTTCAAGACACCTTTCACTAATGTCTTATGACTTGACTTCTAGGCACCCTTCACTAATGCCTACTGTTAATACAAATAAACCGTAAAAACGTTTATTAATATTTTGCGATCTCTTTGTGTTTTGTTGATAACAAATATAATGTTATCTTAAGTACAATTATAAGGATACATGTTATTTTTGTAAAGCATTTACATATAGCCATCTAATACAAAAATGTTGTAATTAATCATTTGTTGTAATAGTTTATTAGGATGGGTAAAAATCACAACCCATGAATCATATCCGTAACCCATGGTATTGACCCATACCCACAAGACTAGATACAATGTACTCATTAGATACATTGAATCTAAAAGAATACCCATGTACCAACCCATAACCCATGACCCATGACCCATAACCAAAAAACCCATGGGCAAAGAGGAGCGTCCCACGGATCCCTAGGATTACACTAGACGGATCCCTTGTGGGAGGGATCCGTGGGATCCGAGGAACAGTGGCAGAATTTGCCTATAAATAGAGAGCCATTTCTTCATTCTAACTCACCCCTCTTCTTACTAATTCTCTCATATACTCTCATTCTCTTCTAACAAAAGATCACTTGATCTAGAGAGTACTTCTTTCTTTCTTTCTTTAGTGATTCTCATATAGGTCCTTCTCTAAGGCGAGATCACGAGCATTCTACAAGTCATCCAAGAAAGGGTCCTTGATTGATTTGTTCCTCCACAAGATTTCTGTAGCGAAAATCTTGTATTTTATATTTCACATATTTGTTGTGTAATAGTCGTGTTGGTTTGGTCCACCTTGTTACGGACTCGGTATTTAGCTTTGTACCGAAAAAAGGTGTAAGCAACGTTGTGAAGGCTTCTCCGCCAAGTTGAAGGAGTTTGTTGACATAGTGCTTGAACTCTCGAGTAGGTGACTCGAGGAGTGGAGTAGGGCAAGGAAGGTGTCCTTGTAGCCGAACCACTATAAATCGGTTGTGTCATTTATATCCCTTTGCTTTAGTTTATTAACTTGTTTTATCTTTAGATCTATACTTTCTCTACATCCATAAGATCTCACATATTATCGAATCTAAAATTTTTGAAACTAACTTAAAATCGGCAAAACTATTCAACCCCCCTTCTAGTTTTCCATAATTGGCATCAAGAGCTAAGGTTATAAAAGTTTTAAAGTAAACCATATTTTAAAAACTTTTCGATCACTATGGGTTCTGAAAATTATAAGGAAGGGCAATCTATGCAATGACCACCACTACTTGAAACTAATGGTTTTATATATTGGAAAAATATATTCGAAACGTATGTGAAATCTAAAGATATTGATCTTTGGTACATTATTGTTGAAGGCGATTTTAAGGCTACCTCAAAAGATGATAAAGGGAATTTAGTTAACATATCTCATGATAAACTAAATGATGAAATGAAGAAAAAGCTTTCTAAAAATAGTGAAGCCAAAATGATTTTGTATAATGATTTACCCAAAAAGGAATTCGAAAGAATTTCTATGCTTAAAACCTCTAAAGAAATTTGGAATTCTTTAGTTGTAACTCATCAAGGTAATCAACAAGTTAAAAATAATAAAATTGATTTATTTGTTCAACAATATGAACAATTTTCAATATCGGATGAGGAAACTATAGATCATTCATTTGCTAATTTTAATACTATTATTACATCTTTACAAGCACTCGATGAATCTTTTTCTAGCCGTAACCATGTTAGGAGATATCTAAGGGCACTTCCATCCAAGTGGAGATCCAAGGTGACGGCGATTAAAGAGTCAAAAGATTTGACAATCCTCACCCTTGATGAACTCATAGGCAACTTAAAAGTCTACGATCTTGTCCTTGCTAAAGACTCCGAAGCCTCAAAGGTGAAAGAGAAACACCAATCTCTTGCCCTTAAAGCCAAAAAGGCTTCAAGCGATGAAGAGAACTCCTCTTCGGATAGTGACGACGAGGAGTATGCTATGGCGGTAAGGGACTTTAAAAAGTTCTTTAGAAGGAAGGGAAGATACGTCAAACAACCGTATGACGACAAGAAAGGATTCCGGAAAAGTAAAGAGGACGAGAATCCAAGGGATGATCGTGCTTGCTTTAAATGTGGGGACCCAAACCACTTTATTAGTAAGTGTCCCAAACGGGATGATCAAAAGGCATTCGTGAGCGGCACATGGGGAATGAGCGACGAGGAGGACGAAGAAATTTGTCTCATGGCAAATGACGAGGTATGTCACGAATACTGTAGTAGCTCATCACTAGATGATGACTCATTGCATAATGAATATGACAAACTGTGCAATATTAGCTTAAAAATAATTAACAAAAACAAGCTTTTGAAAAGTCAAAAGCAACGTTTAGATAAAGAAGTCATAGAATTAAAAGCAAAATTGAAACGTCTAGAAAAGGGTAAAATAGCAAGTGGTGAATGTGAACTTTGTGTTCAACTTCAAACACTAGTTGATCAACAAGATTCTAAAATTGCTAGAATAAGTACGAATACTTTAGATATGATATTAGATAGTGTTAAAACCGGTAACAACCAAAAAGGTTTAGGTATTCAACAACTTGATCCATCAACTAGTGAAAATAAAGAAACACAATTTGTTAAGGCACTAGAAAAATCAGCCACTGTTGTGGCGGATCCCACAGATCCCATAAAAAGGGAACTAGCTAGTGTTAAGCCAGGGATCTGTGGGTCTGCTGTAGCAAACAGTGGTAATAACGTAGCTTCTTCATCTAGAACTAATTTTGTTATCGTTAATAAGAAGAAACCAACTCATTTCACCACTAGACAACCACCTCCAAAATATAATCCTATTTTTGCAAGAAACAAAGCTCCATATTTTTCAAAACCTAATCCATCTAGGAGACTTAATAATGTTTACCCGAGAAGTAACCATCAAATGGGATGGAACCCAAGTATGGAAAATGGTTTTCCTTTTCAAAACTCTGCTCCATGGAATGCATATTCACCTTATCCATACATGTCTAACATGAATGGAATGTTTAACACTAATGTACCCATGAACAAATGGGGACCAAACTTTTGAGTTAATTGTTTTCTTAGGTGTGCTTAAAGTTCGACCTAGACCCGGATGAATGGGTCAAGGATAGCGGGTTCACGAGGCACATGACCGGAAATAAAGATCTATTCTCCACATATGAATCCTTCAATGGAGGTAATGTGGTGTTTGGAAATAGCAAAAGTAAAATCATCGGTAAAGGTACGATTTCTAAAAAATCTCTAACCATTAACGATGTGTGTCACGTAGAAAACCTAAACTTTAACCTCTTAAGTATAGGACAAATATGCGATAAAAAGTGCAATGTACTTTTTACCAAAACCGGTAGTAAGATATTAAAAAATGGTATAACCATAGGAAGAGAAATTAGGAAACATGGAGTCTATGTCATTAAAATCGGTAATGAACCTAAAGACAAACTATGTCTTACCTCTATGGATGATACTTCGACCTTATGGCATCGAAGATTGGGTCATGCCAATATGCGACTTCTTCAATCGCTATCATCCAAAGATCTAGTAAGAGATCTACCTAAGTTAAAATATGAACATCACTTTTGTGATGCTTGTAATGTAGGAAAACAAGTCCATTCGAGTCATAAAGCTAAAAACATGGTGTCTACAACTAAGTGTCTAGAATTACTACACATGGATTTATTTGGTCCATCCGCTATCCAAAGTTATGGAGGCAACTACTACACTTTGGTCATAGTGGATGATTACTCTAGGTACACATGGACAAAATTCTTAAAGAACAAAACGGAAACGTTTAATTATTTTGAAATATTAAGCAAGAAAATCCAAAGACAACTAGGAAGTCCTATAGTGTCTATTAGAACGGATCATGGTAGGGAATTCGATAATGAAGTGCAATTTGGAGCTTTTTGTGATGCTAATGGTATTACTCACAACTTCTCGGCTCCGCGAATCCACAATCGAATGGGGTAGTTGAAAGAAAGAATAGAACCCTACAAGAAATGAGTCGCACCATGCTTAATGAGCAATCCATACCTCAAAAGTTTTGGTGCAATGCCGTTGATACTTCAACGTACATACTCAATCGAGTCTTAATTAGACCAATCTTAGGTAAAACTCCATATGAGTTACTCCGAGGCAAAAAGCCTACTTTAGATCACTTTAGAGTCTTTGGTAGCAAATGTTTTATTCTTAACACTAAAGATTACCTTACAAAATTTGATCCTAAATCAACCGAAGGTATCTTTCTAGGTTACTCTCCAAATAGCAAAGCTTACGTCATATTAAACAAAGAAACAATGAAGGTAGAAGAGTCATTAAATATAAAATTTGATGAAAGTCCACCCAAACCCTCTCCACCTCTTGTCGATGACGAGATTGTAGAAAGTGAAGCTATAGTAATAAAGAAAAAGATAAATGAAGAAGAAGAACCTTTAAATGATGAAGTCATAAACATTAAAGAGTCCAAAGATCACCCCGTAGATAAGGTCATAGGAAAGCTAAACGGAAGAACATTAAGGTCTCAAGTTCAAAACCAAAGTAGTTTATTTTGTTTTGTTTCAACCATAGAACCTAAGAATACACAAGAAGCCATAAAAGATGAAAGTTGGGTAATGGCTATGCAAGAAGAATTAAATCAATTTGTTTCTAATGATGTTTGGACACTTGTCCCTCCACCTAGTAATCAAACCATAATAGGAACCAAATGGGTTTATAAAAACAAATTAGATGCAAATGGAGTAGTGTCTAGAAACAAGGCTAGACTCGTTGCCCAAGGGTATAACCAACAAGAAGGAATAGACTTTGATGAGACCTATGCACCCGTGGCTAGATTAGAGTCTATAAGAATACTTCTTGCGTATGCTTGTGCTAATGATCTAAAGCTTTATCAAATGGATGTCAAAAGTGCTTTTCTAAATGGTGTTATTAATGAAGAAGTATATGTAGCTCAACCTCCGGGCTTCATCGATTTTGAAAAACCTAAACATGTGTATAAGTTAAAGAAAGCCTTTTACGGTCTTAAACAAGCCCCAAAAGCTTGGTATGATAGACTCAAGTCATTTTTAATTAAACACAATTATACCATGGGGTTAGTTGACAACACACTTTTTACTATGAAAAGAGAGTCAATATATAATCATAATTCAAATATATGTAGATGATATTATATTCAGATCCACTTGTCAAGACATGTGTGATGATTTCTCTAAAAGCATGCATGACAAGTTCGAGATGAGTATGATGGGAGAACATAGTTTCTTTCTTGGTCTACAAATCAAACAAGTAGAAGATGGTATATTCTTTAATCAATCTAAATACATAAAAGAAATGTTAAAGAAATTCGGATTAGAAGAGTCAAAACCAATTAGGACACCAATGTCATCCGACACCAAACTCACTAAAGATGAAGACGGAGAATCCGTAGATAATACTAAATATCGTGGCATGATTGGTAGTCTTCTCTACCTCACGGCTAGTAGGCCGGATATCATGTTTAGTGTTTGCTTATGTGCTAGGTTTCAAGAAGACCCTAAAACATCACACCTAGAAGCCGTAAAAGAATATTTAGATATATTAAGGGTACAACACAATTAGGATTATGGTATCCTAAGGGCACGGGAGTAGAAACAATTGTATATTCAGATTCGACCATGCGTGATTATGTTGACCAAAAGAGTACAAGTGGGGTATGTACTTTTATGGGATGTTGTTTAACATCTTGGTTTTCAAAGAAACAAACGGCATTAGCAATATCAATAACCGAAGCGAATCGCCTCCACCGGCAAAGCATGCCAACAAGCACTATGGATGAAACAAGCGTTAGTTGACTACAACATTCATCTTAGTGACATAGCAATTGTATGTGACAACAAGGGTGCCATAGATTT
Source organism: Chrysanthemum makinoi (assembly GCA_910596185.1). Lineage (NCBI taxonomy): Eukaryota > Viridiplantae > Streptophyta > Magnoliopsida > Asterales > Asteraceae > Chrysanthemum > Chrysanthemum makinoi. Next base: position 296,178,884 of record OU343222.1, read on the forward strand.
AAGCAAGAATCCTGTATTACATTCTCGCACAAAGCATATAGAGATTCGTCATCACTTCTTAAGAGACAATGTTCAAAAGGGGAACATCTCTATTGAGAAGGTAGCGTCCAAAGACAACATAGCCGACGTCCTCACCAAACCGTTGAAGATGGAACAATTCAACCTACTTCGTCTTGGTCTTGGTCTCATGGAACAAACGTCGTAATTTACTTTTTGACTCTACAAGGAATGTAAACACTAGCCTTCTCCTTTCTGAGTCTAGGATCTCTATTTCACGCACAACTTACAAACAATACGGGAATTTTCAAAACCCAAGATAAGTTTTTCACTTATAACTCATAATGTTTTTTCTTATTTTCTTTCAAAACACATAATTACATACACATCTTCTTTTCAAGGAATAAAATGATTTTTATTCACAAATGGAAACCCTCTCTTGGAATGTTTTCTAAAAATAATACTTCTTCCCGTATCAATTTCACAAAAGCAATTTCTCACGATTAGGACAAATCGCTTTTTCATTATTAATACAAAGTAAAAACCCGTTTTCATTGCATCTCATGTCTTTTGAATGCTAAAGGGGACACATAACTAATATGTGTTTTCGGGTACATTCATTTAAGCGACAATGAATAAGGAGCATTGATAGCACAAAATTATGTACTCAAGTACTAACTATGTGTTTTCAGGTTATCTCACATAATATTATGCTTTTCCACTTCTAGTTTATTTTTCTTTTCTTCTTAGGAGTCGAGATAACCGCAACTCCAAATAGTTTGCATATAGGCTCACACTAGGCAAAAATGTTTCCAAAAGGAAAATTTTGTGCTGCCTGGATCACTGCACCCACGGATAGCCTTAATGCTGGACGGATCCTCAAGGAAGGATCCGTGGGATCCGTGAGAGACGTAAGCTATTTTTACCTTCTATTTTTCTCACTTTGGATGAAAACTCCAACATTAGTTTTTTTTGGAGTATGTTCTTTAATGCTTGTGTTCTCATGATCACATGCCTTAAATTCATATCTAATCATTAGATTTTAATCCACATTTTGGGTCAAGCATTCATTACAATGCATTGTTTTTCTATATATAAAACTCTCAAAATGCTTGCATAATTCATGTCATCTTCACAAACAAACAACACCATGTCATTCACAAGCTCTTACAACTTAGATGAATCACCTAGTACAAACTCTAGGATATCCGCATGGATTAACATCCGATCTTGTTGTTTAGGAAAATCATCATCAAATGGCTCATCACCATCAAATAACTCACTACAAGATGCTTCCATTATAGCACCTCCTTCATCACCAACAAGTACACCATCTTCATCACCTAAAGTTACTCTTTTGGAACTCCTTACGACTCCAACAAGATCTCAACAACCAAAACAAAAAGAAATAGCTGTTTGACACCTCCAATTTCTCCAAACACAATATTCAATGATCTTGCAACATCACCACCCTTAGCTCCCATTAAACTACAAGAACATCTAGGTTCTTTTCCACCACCACTTCCAACCATTCCGGACTTTGATCCATATTTTCCTATTTTTCCACCACATATTCCGCAACTCACAAATCAAAACAACCCGGAAAACTTCAGCACTCATTACCCACATCACTTACATTGTGAACATTGCCAATCCACTAGGGAAATTGCAATAGAAGTTAGGGAAGAAATGCAATTCATACTCAACCTTATCCTTGATCGCATCAATACCATTACTCATCAAAACCTCCATCCATAACCCTATGCAAGCATGGACGGAATCATTACTACTACTTTTCTATTTTTAGTACTTTTATTTTGAGTCATTTTCAAGAACAAGTCTTATTCTTATTTTTACATGCTTGTAGGTGGCATAAATACCACTACACTTTGTTGTTTTATTACAAGGCCTTGTTTACATACCTTGGCTCCCAATCTTGATTCTCATCATTCACAAGATTATCTTAGCATGTTACTAACCTTTCTCTTTGTAGGATTTTTTTATTTTTCTTCACTTGACGCCCCAAACTAGGGGAGCTACCGTCAAGGGGAGTGTTTATACGTAGACCACTTTTCCACATTTTATTTCTTCGATGGGTTATCTTTTGTTTCACAAAAAGGGGAGAAGAAGTAAAACTTAGGGCTTTCAAAACATACATCTATTCTTAAGTTTTACTCATCATAACATTATGTTTTGTCATCAACAAAAAGGGGGAGATTGTTAATACAAATAAACCGTAAAAACGTTTATTAATATTTTGCGATCTCTTTGTGTTTTGTTGATAACAAATATAATGTTATCTTAAGTACAATTATAAGGATACATGTTATTTTTGTAAAGCATTTACATATAGCCATCTAATACAAAAATGTTGTAATTAATCATTTGTTGTAATAGTTTATTAGGATGGGTAAAAATCACAACCCATGGATCATATCCATAACCCATGGTATTGACCCATACCCACAAGACTAGATACAATATACTCATTAGATACATTGAATCTAAAAGAATACCCATGGACCAACCCATAACCCATGACCCATGACCCATAACCAAAAAACCCATGGGCAAAGAGGAGCCTCCCACGGATCCCTAGGATTACACTAGACGGATCCCTTGTGGGAGGGATCCATGGGATTCGGGGAACAGTGGCAGAATTTGCCTATAAATAGAGAGCCATTTCTTCATTCTAACTCACCCATCTTCTTACTAATTCTCTCATATACTCTCATTCTCTTCTAACAAAAGATCACTTGATCTAGAGAGTACTTCTTTCTTTCTTTCTTTAGTGATTCTCATATAGGTCCTTCTCTAAGGCGAGATCACGAGCATTCTACAAGTCATCCAAGCAAGGGGTCCTTGATTGATTTGTTCCTCCATAAGATTTCTGTAGCGAAGATCATGTATTTGATATTTCACATATTTGTTGTGTAATAGTCGTGTTGGTTTGGTCCAACTTGTTACGGACTCGGTATTTAGCTTTGTACCGGAAAAAGGTGTAAGCAACGTTGTGAAGGCTTCTCCGCCAAGTTGAAGGAGTTTGTTGACATAGTGCTTGAACTCTCGAGTAGGTGACTCGGGGAGTGGAGTAGGGCAAGGAAGGTGTCCTTGTATCCGAACCACTATAAATAGGTTGTGTCATTTCTATCCCTTTGCTTTACATTATTTACTTGTTTTATCTTTAGATCTATACTTTCTCTACATCCATAAGATCTCACATATTATCGAATCTAAAGTTTTTGAAACTAACTTAAAATCGGCAAAACTATTCAACCCCCCTTCTAGTTTTCCACACCTACAATACGGACGATCGACACCTTTCACTAATGTCTTCGTCTTGATACTTGATACATCTTTCTTTAATGTCTTCAACACTACACTTCTTAGAAAAAAGAAAAGAATCATCAACAAGAAGACTTCAATAGTCTTGATGATGAGGAAGCATGGCTGTAGCACCTCGCATATTTCAGGTCCATGTTTTACTATTTAATGTTATATAAATTACTTTCAATTATTTAATTAAGTAATCTCAAAAATTAAATAGTGTGAATTATCCTCACAACCAACACAAGCCTAGGAAAAGTCTATGTGTTCAAAAATACTTTAGTTTCACCACTAGTTATAATTCATATGAATTATTGCCACTTTGCCAAATTTTAGGTACACATTTTACCCTTTACATAATACGCGTGCCCGAACCTACGTTATTAGGTTTTAACAACGTAGAAACACCATATTAGACTTATCCTACTTTTAATATACCTAGTTGGAGTATGTTGATAAGATTTAACATTTTTTGAAGTATTACATTTTTACGTTACCCGGTTTTAAGTTTCGTGAATTAAGGGCTTAACATTAGTAATTACCGGGACCAAACTATACCCTAAAAACTAATAATTATCACAAATTTCACACACACTACCACCTCAAATTGAGGTGGCGTGTAAATGGCAATACCATAAGCCAAGTGGCTTCTTTTCCTTCCACCTCTACACTTACTCACCCATTCTTGTCCCCCACTTACACCATATCACCTCAAACATATCCTTTCACATGCAAAACACACACAAATCCTCTCTTGGACTCCTCTTTGAACGTCCAACATAATCACACAAACACAAATTCATACTTTGATTAATACTACAAAATATACAAAGAAGATGGAGCTTAAGTTGGTTTCTACATGATCCTAGGGTTGTTTTGTTCATATCAAGGGTGAATTAGAAGATACACAAGGAAGTTAGGGGCTGAATTATAAGGGTTTATTGCAAGGGTAAGAAGGTTGGTAAAGTTTTGGTTAAGAGGTTGAAGAAGGATTGAAGACTTGGAAGGGTTTAGGCTTGATTGTTCTTGTGACTATTCAACCTAACTCTTGTAAGAAGTTATTTAAATTTCTTGTCATTCAATATGGTTGTAATAATATTTATGATTATTTGATGTAATTTGATATAAGTAGTACATGTAATAAGGCTTGCATGATGTTGTACATAAAATTGATGGATAAAAACTAGTGTAGAAACTCATTAAGACAATTAGTAAGAAACTAGTAAATTATTATGAGTTTTAACATAAAAATTACAAATTTTGGACTTGATTAAATTTAAGAAGTTTTTAGAGGAAGTAAAAACTTGAATTTGAGACCTTGAATCACTAGAAATGGATTTGTAGATAAAAAGTTATGGCTAAAAGAAGATGGTTAGACGAAATTGGTTATTATGTCAAAAAGTCTTCTGAAACGATTTTAAAACGCGATTTAGACCCTTTTCTGGTCCGAATCAACAAAAGTGTAAAACACAAAAGTTGCTCGGAATGAAATTTTCTTCAACAATTTAAGGGCACATGAGCTGAAAGTGAACGAAAAGTCTAAAAAACAGCAAAAACTACACGGACCTGTTGTGACCAGAAAAACAGCCATGGTTAAGAAAACTTAGTTGTATATTTTTGACTCTTTGAGACCAAAACCAAGCCATGGTTAAACCAAGACTAATACCTCAAGCTATTTTAACTTGAATATGACCACTAGATATGACCATGATTGTTATTTCAAAGTTGTTAAATTATAACTAAGCCACATGACTAGTTTGAGTATGTTAACCCAAAAATTGTTCCAAAAACTTGTTTATTAAATGGAGCTTTACTAGACTTTGACAAAATGACTATATGACACATAAACTATATAAATACCATTTTCACAAGTTTTAACTTCAAAAATCATGAACATATTAGTCTAAAAAAATTTCTTTTGAAACCTTTACACAACATCATAATATGACACGCCGAAATCATTTCATCATAACACTTACGCTAAACTACTTCTTGACATAACTCATAACACTATCACGTTACTACTCAAATAGTCTTTGACGAAAGACGACATATGTTTTGTACAACATTTGTCTCGTCAAATACTTACTTATAAATGATAAGTACTACAATAGTAGGGAATTTCATTATCATAAAGAGGCCTCTTTGGGGTATCGTATCGACGAGTTGTGGATTTACGATTTAAAGTGTTTTGGATCCTCGTGCGATTACTACATGACCTCTTGATTTTGATAGCCCGAACGGTGTTATGAGGTCATTTATAAAAAGGCTATGAGCCAAATCTACACTTAAGAGATACCTTAGCTTAATATCCATGTACAACATCATAAGTCAACAAATTACATATACTTGTACACTTATATTGAAAACTATACTAAAACATAATTATTATACTTTCGTAGGTAATCACTAAAGATCGTTGTCTCGACCTACACTGTTATTGCTATAAGCTACTACTGATAACTACGGTGAGTTAATAGCCCCAACTTTTGTTTAACTGTTTATAAACTACTTAGGGGAGATAAATGCTAAATGTTTTATTATGGACAATTACTTGAAAACTGAATGCCTTGACTGTATTATTGCATACCACTAAGTTGTTTATGCCAAAAGTCCCCTACATCATGGACCACTAATCGCTGGGAGTGAGCGCAAATATAGTGGATAGGCCTATCGGGATTGACGAGTCCCGTTTGTGTTAGCCGGATCGGTAACCAAACGCACTTTATTTGAATTACCTAGGTATATGGCAAATACCTACTCGGGGCAAGTTACTTATATCTATATATATCGTCCTGTGATATATATACAATAGTCAGTCGTGATTTCCATGAGCTTAGAGCAATAATAACTTTCAAGAAGATAATTGTACACATTGCAATTATATTACAAACTATTGTCCACTACTATTTTCAAAACTATGAATTCACTCAACCATTGTATTGACTTTTTGGCATGTTTTATCTCAGGTCCGTATGATATGTATGGCACGGGAATGAAGGCACACGGAATAGGCATTTTGAAGACTATGCATATTATCATTCAAAAACTTTTAAACTTATTATGTACATTATGGGACCTCTACTCTGATATTATGAATAAATTAGAATGATAATGTATTTTAAAACGTCTCATTTAGAGTCGTTTCATAATGTGTACTTTGTGTTAATAAGTAATATCCTCGATTAGTTTCATTTGCTATTCAAAAATCCGAGGGTGTTACAGATTGTATCGAGCTACAGCTTATAGAGAACCAGGGTGCATTATATACCTAGACTATAACTACTATCTACCAATTCACTTATTATAGTCTTTATATTCCGTGTGCCATGCCCACTATTTGACATATCACTGTTTAAATTGCTATGAATGTTTAACTAACTCTGAACATGAATACTCTTATGCAGACATTATGTCTGTACCACCATCCCCAGATCACGATCTTGTTATTCCAAATCAAGCTCAACAAGAGCAAGTACTTTCGGCTCCCATCCAAGCACAGAATCCCCCGGATCAAGATGATGATTATCTTGATTTTGTGGACTATGGGGATGATGAGGATGAGGAACCAAATGAAAATTTAGCTGATGAAAATGAACCCGAGGATGATCCGGACAAAGATCCGGAAGAAGATGAAAATATGATCTTAGATGATGATGATGATGACACGGAAGTGATTTCCGATGATGATGAAGAAGAGGAAGAACCTCTTCAAGCGGATGTCATATTCAACGGATCTCCACCTCCACTGTCACCAATGTCACCATTTATTCCTATTTCGGTTACTCCTTCTACTGGGGAAAGGCCTTATATCATTGGGGGCCCTTCCTCTACCTATGAAGTTGGAGGACCATCAAATACTTTTCCGAACTTCCCTAGGTACGAAATGGGATGTCTGAGACAAGATGTCACTGCACTTCAAAATCATGTCCACTTTCTGTCAAGGGCAATGCATCATCGTGAAACGGAGATCTCTTCAATAAGAGTTGAAGTCGTTAATGCTCGAAAACGAACCGATCTGACAATCTTGGATATGAGTGATATCCAAAAGGGCCTTACACGTGTGGAAGACATTGTCTTGGATCCTATAACCGGATTTCCAGTGTTTAGGAACAAACTCAAACGTATGGATCAAGCACAAAATGAAGACGGCGAACAGATTAAAGAGTTGAAACGCCGTGTAGCTTCAACAGAAATGAAGCTAGAAATTGCTCAAACCGATCGATGTAGGATTGAGATCGATCTCTACAACGTACGGGCAGAAATGCGGATCATGTTTCATGAGCTAAGGGTCTCTAGGGAGTTTACCAAATGACGCCATTGATGTGTTGGCCGCTCATGGAAATAACAATCAGCCTGAGCCGCATCAATCCCCGGACTCTTGAAAAACTAGTGTTATTATAATAGTTAGTAAGATATGTAATAGCTAGTAAACAATGTAATTGTTGACTGATAGTTTCGTCAAGAAAATTTTGAAGACACCTGTCACGGATTTTGATTTTGTAACTCCGATGTAATGTATTAACTATATATAAATGTAACTTTTGTTGTATAAATCTATCTCGTCTTGTGTTGTGATTTAATTTCCAACGTTGTTCTTCTATCATTTCTAATCGTGCTTATTATCCAACATCATACTTATACCACATCTCTTTTTTAATTGGTAGAATCATGCCACCTACAAAGAAAAGCCAAGTCAATTATTGATAAAATGATTGCCGATCAAGTAGCCGCCACACTTAGAACCGAGCGTGCACTACAAATGCAGCGTCACCGAGTGCTGAAACTACAAAACTGCTTGTGGTCAAGCACTTGCAACCGCTAGGGCAGCTGCAACTAATGTTGGAGCAGGAGGTGCTAATGCTACGGACCTATTGGTGCCGGGAATAAATGTCGAACCAATGCCAAGGGCCGCTCATACAAATAATATATGAAATGCCAACCCACAAATTTTAAAGGCATTGAAGGAGTCAGTAGGGTTAACCCGTTGGTTTGAGAGATCCGAATCTGTATTCTCGACGCAACATCATCAAGACGCAAGGTCAAATACGCCACCAAAGACTTTAATGGATGAAGCTTTGTCGTGGTGGAATTCGGTAGTGCAACCAATCGGCATTGCAAATGCCTATCGAATTTCCTGGGTTGAACTCAAAACAATGATGATCAAACAATATTGTCCTCGTAATGAGGTACAGAAGTTGAAAATTGAATTCTGGAACCACATAGTTAAGGGCTCTGATATCACCACATACAATCGTCGATTCAATGAATTGGCAATCTTATGCCCAACAATGGTTCCAACCAATGACAAGTTACTGGAGAGGTACATATGGGGACTTCCACAACCTATACAGGGAAATGTGACCTCATTTGATCCAAAAACGATAGATGATGCAATGGGAATGGCTCGTAGACTGATGGATCAAGCGGTTAGAGCAGGAACTGTTCTGATACATGACATTAACCTCAACCGCAACAACAACAACAACAACCATCCCAATAAAAATACCCACAACAACAACAAGAGAAGGTGGAATGATAGCCGAAGGGGTAACAACAACAATCCCAACCAACAAAACCGAAACACAAACCACCACAACCAGCAAAACCGTAGGTAAGAAAATGCCAGAGGTACTGTTGCTGCTGCTATTGCACCAGATGAAGGAGGAGGTTATCAAGGAAATGCTCCTTTGTGTTATAGATGCAAGTTACATCATGAAGGACCTTGCACCGTTAGATGCAAGAATTGTCAATAGACAGGGCATCAAACCAAGGACTGTAGAGAGAAGGGGCTCGGTGCCAACACCCAACCAAGATTGACTTGTTTGGGGTGTGGAGAACGTGGACACATCAAGAGACAATGTCCCCGAAACAATGGTCAACAAGAAGGAGTAGCTCGTGGTAGGGCATATGTATTGGGTGATAAAGATGCGCAACAAGATACGAATGTGGTTACGGGTGCGTTTCTACTCTATAACCATTATGAAAAAATCTTATTTGATTCGGTGTGATAAAAGTTTTATATCTACTGATTTGCATCTTTACTTGATATTGCACCCATCGTGACATTAGACACCGCCTTTACCATTGAGTTAGCAAATGGGAATCTTGTAACCACCAACATTGTACTTCAAAACTGTACACTAAACTTGTTAGGTCATCCATTCAAAATAGACCTCATGCCAATAGAACTCGGAAGTTTCGATGTTATAATTGGTATGGAATGGTTATCGCAACAAAATGCAAATATCATCTGTGGTGAGAAAGTTGTACATATTCCTATCGATAATGAAACCTTAGTTATCCGAGGAGATCGAAGTGGAACTCGCTTGAGCATCATTTCTTGCATTAAAACTCAAAAGTACATCAAGAAGGGATGTTATGTCTTCTTAGCCCACGTAACGGAGAAAACGTTAGAGGAGAAACGACTCGAAGATGTACCTATTGTACGTGATTATCCTGAAGTCTTTCCTAAAGACTTATCCGGACTTCCACCACCTAGACAAGTGGAGTTCCAAATCGAATTGGTGCCAGTGCCGCACTGGGCTTGCTCGAGCACCCTATCGCTTAGCTCCTTCGGAATTGCAAGAGTTATCTAACCAATTGCAAGAACTTACGGATAAAGGTTTTATTCGACCAAGTTCATCACCATGGGGAGCTCCAGTCCTATTCGTTAAAAAGAAGGATGGATCCTTCAGAATGTGCATTGATTACGTGGAGTTAAATAAACTAATCAGAAGAACCGATACCCACTTCTAAGAATCGATGATCTTTTCGATCAACTCCAAGGTTCAAGCGTATACTCCAAGATCGATTTTTGATCAGGATATCACCAACTTAGTGTTCGAGAAGAGGATATTCCAAAAACGGCATTCAGGACTCGATATGGTCACTATGAGTTTCAAGTTATGCCATTTGGTTTAACTAATGCTCCAGCAGTATTCATGGATCTCATGAATCGAGTGTGTAGACCATATTTGGATAAGTTTGTGATTGTGTTCATAGATGATATTCTAATTTACTCTAAAAGTAAAGAAGAACATGAAAGACATCTCAAGCTGATCCTAGAGTTACTCAAGAATGAGAAGTTGTATGCTAAATTCTCAAAATGTGAATTTTGGATCTCAAGTGTACAATTCTTGGGTCACGTAATTGATAGTCATGGAATTCATGTGGATCCCGCCAAGATAGAGTCCATAAAGACTTGGGCTGCCCCTACAAATCCAACGGAAATACATCAATTTTGGGACTTGCGGATATTACCATAGATTCATCTAAGGTTTTTCCAAGATAGCAAAGCCTTTAACTAAATTGACTCAAAAGAATGTGAAATTCGATTGGGGCTTAAAAGAAGAGAAAGCGCTTCAATTTCTAAAAGAGAAATTATGCGGTGCACCTATCTTAGCGTTACTGAAGGCAACGAAGACTTTGTTGTGTATCGTGATGCTTCATAAAGGTTTGGGAGCGTTGTTAATGCAAAGACAGAAGGTGATAGCTTATGCCTCACGACAACTTAAGAAGCACGAGAAAAACTACACCACTCATGACTTAGAATTAGGGCCAGTCGTGTTTGCTCTTCGAATCTGGAGACATTATCTCTACGGCACAAAGTGTATAGTATACACAGATCAAAAAGCTTGCAACACATTCGGATCGAAAGATCTAAACATGAGACAACGCCGCTAGAATTACTTAGTGATTACGACCGAAATTCGTTATCACCCGGTAAGGCAAACGTCCGTGGCGGATGCTCTCACGAAAAGAACGACTCAAACCTCTAAAGGTTAGATCGTTGGGAACGATGATCATATCACCACTACCCTCACAAATCCTTGCAAAGACAAACTGAAGCTATCAAAGAAGAAAACCGTCCCAAAGAGAATCTCTACGGTATGTTAGAGAACAAAAACGGTTTTGTAAAGCGTTATGATGGAACGTTATGCTTCAAAGACAGAAGTTGGATACCACTCTATGGAGGTGTACGAGATTTGATTATGCATGAATCGCATAAGTCAAAGTACTCCATTCATCCGGGGTCTGACAAAATGTATCATGATCTCAAAAAGCTGTATTGGTGGCCTAACATGAAGACTGATATTGCCAAATATGTTGGTAAGTGCCTGACATGTTCTAAGGTCAAGGCCGAATGTCAAAAACCATCAGGATTACTACAACAACCCGAAATTCCTATGTGGAAATGGGAAAGAATCACGATGGATTTTGTTACGAAATTACCCAGAACACCGAGCGGTTATGACGCCACTTGGGTAATTGTAGACCGTTTAACAAAATCTGCTCATTTTATTCCAATCAAAGAAACTTATGAAATGGATCAGCTGACCAAGATGTACGTCAAAGAAATAGTTTCTAGACACGGTGTACCAATTTCAATTATCTCGGATAGAGATAGCGATTTACTTCAAATTTTTGGCGCCTCTTGAAAGCTTTTGGAACTAAACTAGACATGAGTATCTGCCTATCATCCCAAACCGACGGTCAAAGCGAAAGAACCATACAAACCTTGGAAGATATGCTAAGAGCTTGTATTATCGATTTTGGTAAAAGCTGGGACTATCATTTACCATTAGTCGAATTCTCTTACAACAATAGCTATCATTCCAGTCTTAAATCATCACCGTACAAAGCATTGTATGGTCGAAAGTGTCGATCTCCGTATGCCGGAATGAGATTGGCGATGTTCAACTCACCGCCCGAAATTGTACGGACACAACTGAAAAGATTATTCGATCGAAGCGACTACAAGCCGCTAGAGATCGCCGTAAACGTTACCGACACTAGGCGAAAACCCTTAGAATTTCAAATTAGAGATAGGGTTATGCTGAAAGTCTCGCCTTGGAAAGGCGTAATCCGTTTTGGAAAACGTAGGAAACTAAGTCCACGATATATTGGACCATTCAAAATCATAGAAAGGGTTGGTCCGGTAGCATACAAACTCGAGCTACCTTAAGAATTAAGTAGAATCCATAACACTTTCCACGTGTCAAATATTAAGAAATGTCTATCCGATGAAAGCCTCGTCATTCCACTAGACGAGATTAAGCTCGATGACAAGCTATATTTTATTGAGGAACCTGTTGAAATAATGGACCGTGAGGTCAAACAGTTGAAACAAAGCCGAATCCCCATCGTCAAAGTACGTTGGAATTCTCGCCGAGGGCCTGAATACACCTGGGAAAGAGAGGACCAAATGCGTGAAATATCCGCATCTCTTCTGTACATCAAACTAAATCATGAGGGCATGATTTCCGTAACGGAGGAAGGCTTTAGCACCTCGCATATTTCAGGTCAATATTTTACTATTTAATGTTATATAAATTGCTTTTAGTTATTTAATTAAGTAATCTCAAAAATTAAATAGTATGAATTATCCTCACAACCAACACAAGACTAAGAAAAGTCTATGTGTTCAAAAATACTTTAGTTTCACCACTAGTCATAATTCATATGAATTGTTGCCACTTTGCCAAATTTCAGGTACACATTTTACCCTTTACGTAATACGCGTGCCCGAACCTACGTTATTAGGTTTTAACAACGTAGAAACACCATATTAGACTTATCCTACTTTTAATATACCTAGTTGGAGTATGTTGATAAGATTTAACATTTTTTGAAGTATTACATTTTTACGTTACCCGGTTTTAAGTTTCGTGAATTAAGGGCTTAACATTAGTAATTACCGGGACCAAACTATACCCTAAAAACTAATAATTATCACAAATTTCACACACACTACCACCTCAAATTGAGGTGGCGTGTAAATGGCAATACCATAAGCCAAGTGGCTTCTTTTCCTTCCACCTCTACACTTACTCACCCATTCTTGTCCCCCCACTTACACCATATCACCTCAAACATATCTTTTCACATACAAAACACACACAAATCCTCTCTTGGACTCCTCTTTGAACGTCCAACATAATCACACAAACACAAATTCATACTTTGATTAATACTACAAAATATACAAAGAAGATGGAGCTTAAGTTGGTTTCTACATGATCCTAGGATTGTTTTGTTCATATCAAGGGTGAATTAGAAGATACACAAGGAAGTTAGGGGCTGAATTAAAAGGGTTTATTGCAAGGGTAAGAAGGTTGGTAAAGTTTTGGTTAAGAGGTTGAAGAAGGATTGAAGACTTGGAAGGGTTTAGGCTTGATTGTTCTTGTGACTATTCAACCTAACTCTTGTAAGAAGTTATTTAAATTTCTTGTCATTCAATATGGTTGTAATAATATTTATGATTATTTGATGTAATTTGATATAAGTAGTACATGTAATAAGGCTTGCATGATGTTGTACATAAAATTGATGGGTAAAAACTAGTGTAGAAACTCATTAAGACAACTAGTAAGAAACTAGTAAATTATTATGAGTTTTAACACAAAAATTACAAAGTTTGGACTTGATTAAATTTAAGAAGTTGTTAGAGGAAGTAAAAACTTGAATTTGAGCTTTTGAATCACTAGAAATGGATTTGTAGATAAAAAGTTATGGCTAAAAGAACATGGTTAGATGAAATTGGTTATTATGTCAAAAAGTCTTCTGAAACGATTTTAAAACGCGATTTAGACCCTTTTCTGGTCCGAATCAGCAAAAGTGTAAAGCACGAAAGTTGCTCGGAATGAAATTTTATTCAAAAACTCAGGAGCTAAAATTGAACGAAAAGTCTAAAAAACAGCAAAAACTATACGGACCTGTTGTGACCAGAAAAACAACCATGGTTAAGAAAACTTAGTTGTATATTTTTGACTCTTTGAGACCAAAACCAAGCCATGGTTAAACCAAGACTAATACCTCAAGCTATTTTAACTTGAATATGACCACTAGATATGACCATGATTGTTATTTCAAAGTTGTTAAATTATAACTAAGCCACATGACTAGTTTGGGTATGTTAACCCAAAAATTGTTCCAAAAACTTGTTTATTAAATGGAGCTTTACTAGACTTTGACAAAATGACTATATGACACATAAACTATATAAATACCATTTTCACAAGTTTTAACTTCAAAAATCATGAACATATTAGTTTAAAAAAAATTCTTTTGAAACCTTTACACAACATCATAATATGACACGCCGAAATCATTTCATCATAACACTTACGCTAAACTACTTCACGACATAACTCATAACACTATCACGTCACTACTCAAATAGTCTTTGACGAAAGACGACATATGTTTTGTACAACATTTGTCTCGTCAAATACTTACATATAAATGATAAGTACTACAATAGTAGGGAATTTCATTATCATAAAGAGTTCTCTTTGGGGTATCGTATTGACGAGTTGTGGATTTACGATTTAAAGTGTCCTGGCACCTCGTGCCATTACTACATGACCTCTTGATTTTGATAGCCCGAACGGTGGTACGAGGTCATTTATAAAAAGGCTATGAGCCAAATCTACACTTAAGCGATACCTTAGCTTAATATCCATGTACAACATCATAAGTCAACAAATTACATATACTTGTACACTTATATTGAAAACTATACTAAAACATAATTATTATACTTTCGTAGGTAATCACTAAAGATCGCTGTCTCGACCTACACTGTTATTGCTATAAGCTACTACTGATAACTACGGTGAGTTCATAGCCCCAACTTTTGTTTAACTGTTTTATAAACTACTTGGGGAGATACATGCTAAATATTTTATTATGGACAATTACTTGAAAACTGAATGCCTTGACTGTATTATTGCATACCACTAAGTTGTTTATGCCAAAAGTCCCCTACATCATGGACCACTAATCGCTGGGAGTGAGCTTAAATATAGTGGATAGGCATATCGATTGATTAATCCCGTTTGTGTTAGCCGGATCGGTAACCAAACGCACTTTATTTGAATTATCTAGGTATATGGCAAATACCTACTCGGGGCAAGTTACTTATATATATATATATATATACTAGTTTTCGAAGCCCGCCCAATGGGCGGGCATGACTTATAATTATTTGTTTGTTGTTTTTTGTTAACTAAAATACATTTTTTAGAATTGTCAAACATTATTATAAAACAATTGTCTCTAAGAAACAAAGTCATACTTAGGCCTGTAATGTTTAATGCTACCTACAGATTTCAAAGCGAGTGTTAACAATGTGGATGTTGCATTGCCCGACCCCTTTCATTCTTCGAGTGTGGAAATCAGTGTTCTTTTACTTACGTAAAATGATGCAAGTGTTAGTATTTGACCCGTTAGAAAATTTATTAGTTAAAATACTATGGTAATTGGACATGAGTGTGATGGTATCATCAAAGATATTGGGTCCAACTTGAAGTCCGTGAAGTAAGTACATCGAAAGTAGCTCTAGATCTTGGTTTGCCGCTGTTGCAATCTATGTAAAAATGGAATGTATAACTTATGCAAAAAGATGAACTTTTACGGCTCTCTACGAACCAATTGCTCTATTGCAAATCAGGTAAATTGAGTTTTAATACCTGAATCCCCAATACCTAACAGATAAAAATAGGGGAATTTGATTTGAATTAGGTGGTTCATATATCATAATGCATACCAAATTAAAGACAATTAATTTTATATTACCGGGCATGAGTTATAAGCCCTCCCGGGCATATAAGCCGCCCGATGGGTGGCCATGACTTATAATTATCGTGTCATATTTTACTATAGCAGACATAATATGAAGTGACCATCTAACATGGCTCAACATTTCTCGCCCACGGAGCGATTTCAACTCTTGTCATAATATGTTGATTTGCTTGATGTCAAGTGGTCAAGCTTTAGAAAGTTAACATTACAAAGGAATGATACATCTACGTATTGACACAACATGAAAATGCAAAAGGTATTAAATTACAAAACTTTGGAAAAACCGAAAGTATTGGTCCATCATCATGTCTCTCAAATTTGCATGTCTCGCCTTTGCCCAACAATCATGTTGTGGTTTTCCATGATACCAAAATCCGCTCAGAAAAGTTCCAAATCCCGAAACAAAAGAAACATCAATCTATACAGCCAAAGAGACCTGAATCAACAAAGTCAAGTTTACAATATTATAATCCACTATCATCGAGTCTCATACCAGCATATACATGTACTTTAGTAAAAACATAAACAAAACAAAAATATCATTTGCAACCATCAGCTATGGAGCATTTACATATAAACAACCAATGGATTTTCTTATACCTATTTTCATTATGCATTCTATAAAATAAATAAAAGCATCAATGTAAGGTTAGCCAGGATGTAGCATTAATATAATAGTTCCGCCAACTAAATAAAATTGTACTATTCTAGGATCAAGGATCCGTTTAGGTCGGCTTAAAAATATCCAAACACCCATAAAAGTTCTAAATGTGCTAAAAATGGTATATAAACATGTCCGAATTTAGCTTGGTTTAGACGACATAATACAACTTAAAAAATAAAAAGATAGAAAATATAACATCGAGTCAAATCCGCAAAAGACTCTTCATTTCACTTGATGCACGGGTAGAATAGTTGCATCGCCTTCGCACATGATTTTCCATTCTTCCGAAAACAAAGTTTACAATAAGAATGCAGTGATTTAGACCAAGAATGATAATCCTAAGATAATCCCATCCACTTATCATGAATTCAGAATATGAGCTCGACTCTCCATTCTTTAGATGAGAATAATCGATTTTGGCGCGTGTCATCAAGAATAATGCAGTGTCAAGAACAAATAAATACCGATGAGACCGCAAGATACCTTGACTTCCTCCTTTCTAAGCACAAATAATAATCAAATGGCACAATCTATGATAAACCAACCATTTTACTCGATGTAGCAAAATGGGTGGATCAACGGGATTAGATAATGGACCAGACTATGCTTGTCAAATGGCATATATGAGTCTCTAAATACTTACCATCAATGTACTCCCTTTTTCCGTCCTTGCAGAAAAACAAACCCACCTGGCCACGTACAAGTAAAATTATAATATATCAATCTCATTCTCTAGAATTTAAAGTACACTTTTTCTAAAAATTGGAATGTATAATGTTCTTTACCTCAAACATGCATACCGAGGTCCCACTTACAGGAAAACCATGTACCTAAAAATTCTACCTCCTAGTTTTGCATCCCGCTATTTGAAAGCCATCTATTCTGGGCCCATCTTCAATTAAAAGAGATAACATATTAGCATCTATAACTGGTTATATCCACATCAGTAATAGCTGTTAGGAATCAAAGTATTGAATGAATTCTCATGAATTAAAATCTATAAATAGGCTTAAGAGCTGTAATTTCATTGTATCCAACACTCCAATTTATAAAACGTGATTTAGTATAAATTGGGAGAGCTTGGTTGCCTGTTCTGAGGCACAACATCAACTGGTAGACTAATTTCAGCCTCGCATGATCATCTTTCGGACACTATTGCCCTATGTTAGTATACTCTTTATGTGCAAGAACCCTAGGAGAGCAAGCTCTTTAGATTCTAATATTCAGTC
The DNA here is from genome assembly GCA_910596185.1 of Chrysanthemum makinoi. Lineage (NCBI taxonomy): Eukaryota > Viridiplantae > Streptophyta > Magnoliopsida > Asterales > Asteraceae > Chrysanthemum > Chrysanthemum makinoi. Next base: position 296,196,689 of record OU343222.1, read on the forward strand.
TCGCATTTTTGTGATTTCTTGTTCAATGTCTCCAAAGTAAAGATCAACCTAATAACAATGAGTGCCAATATTATTAAATCTATTTACATTCGACTGTAAAATGTGTTGATAAACTTATCAATTTACCTCATCAGAGTTTAGGATTCTTGCTCTTTGGAGCATTTTTTCCAATAAAGATTTCACCAATTCGATGCTACAATTGCTCTTTATTTTGATCGCTCCTGGGTCAAAACCCTTGACCTCTAATAGTTTCTATCAAGAAAAATGAGGTTTAAAGACGAATACAAACTTTGAAGAAGCATAACCATTAAATAGGTATATTAGAGCTCCTAACCTTCCTTTTCTCGAAAAGAATTTCTTTTTCAGAGATCTCCATTACTAATACATGTTCATCCTCAACTCAGAGCTTTGAGCTATGTTTTGCGGTTGTTGCATTCAATATATTTACACAAACATAAGCAATAGCTCTTAGAACAATAGTACTTACTTCAATTCTCTATGAAAAGCTTCACAAAGTTCCTGCTTATCATCAAGAGTGATGTCTTTTGCATATAACTCGAAGCTATTTAACCCTGATCACCTAAAAGGACATTAAACATTTTGTGCCACATGGATGACATACTTTTCGGATCTACTTAAAGTTATCAGATAAAATGATATTATTATACATAGAGATATATACAAATCTTTTTTTTCATGTAAATAGGGGGGGATACAAATGACCAAAAACACACAATACGTGCAAAAAAGTTGATATATTTTCATTAGGACCAGAGCCTTTCTGGTGTAGCAGCCGCCATTTTCTCGATTATGGATCAAATGAACTCCTTCGATCAACGGGACATTTCGTCTGAAATAAGTTTCCTGATAAAAAAAGATGTTGGGTGCAAGACTTTCTTTATCACAGGTGTGTGGCTAAGCTTCTATAAAAGAGCTTATTGTGTCTCGAAAACACACCTTCTAAGGTGCACCTTTATCAAGACACACTTTTTAAGCTAATAAAAAGCTAATAAGCACTTTTTTTAAAGAATGTTTGAATAAGCTTATAAGCATGGGAATGAGTATTTATGTTGGTAGTATCATAGTAGAAATACCTCATCAGGTGAAAAAAAGGCTAATGCATCAAGATCGCTTAACCAACTGATGTAACGATATAATCACTATTCATCGCTCTAAACTCGGTGGGATGCAACAACTCAATCACAAGAAAATGTTAGGCCCATACCCCATAGTGAAACATATTAATATGCCCACGTGGACAATATACTTAACGACTTTAAGTTGCATATTGCTACCAAATAACGACAGCATCCTAACCGATAAAGATACTAAAAAAGTCAAAAGGGAAAAAGTATTGAAGGTGAAATTATATAAAATAACAGATATATAATAAAGTTACAACTAAAAGCTAACCTCTTGATGTCCAATGTGGTTCACCCTTATGAGTTATCAACCAATTACCTTACACAAGATGATCCCAACGCTAAGAGAGCTTGTTATCCGTCGTATATCGGTCTCAACATGGATCAGAATTAGTATATGATGACATTTTAAAGAAGTAGTATAGTTAATAATATGACTAAACATGGATCATATATAGAAGAGAGTTTTTAGTATAGTTAATATTATGACTAAAGCAAAATATATGATGACATTTTAAAGACTGCCAAATTAGAATTTAATTTTTTTACCTTTAGTAAGTTGTCTTTGATGAATGCGCTATTTAAGTAAGCATAGAAGAGACGCTTATGACTATACAAATACCGCCTATGTCCTAACATTAAAGCCATTTCAAGAGAACTAATAGTTATATGGTGTTTGGAATAGCTTATTTCAAGAAGAAATCCACTCTACAAGATATTGATCATACAACCCATTTTGATCATCCGCATTGGCATTATAAGTAGTTCTCAGTAGAGAGGTTTGAAATACACATTTGATTGTACTTATTTACGATAAAACTGAAATATAAAAATGTTGTACCTAGAAGAAAGGGAAAGGGGTGCACAATGGCTCGTGATAGATTGAGCAATCCAATACGCTAGATCAACAACACCACCTCGCAATGCTCCATTTGCATTACCATTCTCCTCGTTTCCAAAGCCAAACACCTCATCAATCTCTTCTGCATACACTTCAAAATCAAATGGGATAGTTAGATAAAGACAAAAGTGACTGTGAACCTTCAACATCGATGATGGTTAGGTAATGAATTCTTGTGTATCTATGGACTACTCGGTATATCCCTTGTTCAAATTGCAGGGAAAGAGATGTTTTCATGCATTTAGAAGTCGGTTGATATACCTAAACAGTTTTTTGATGTGGATGGACCCAAATAATCAAGGTATAGCTAAAATTAAATAAAGATCGAATTTACCTTGATCTTGTGGGCAAAACAGTCCTCGCAGGTGAAATCTCAGAAGAAATGTGGAGCTGCCATTTGTGGTCCTATTAGGCTTACCACATTTGCTCTCATTTGTGGCGCAACTTGTGTCTCTAATTCACCTATAATATGAATGAGACAACATGTTTAGTGGAAAGGAAATTAAGAACATACCTATGTGGCAGCCTATATGTGCAACTAATGTTTATCGGAGTTCAACTGTCTAGAAGGTATATTACAAATCCGTAAAAAAACATGATTCACCACTATCAAGTAAAAACTCGAAAAGGCCGAACCATAAACGTTATGAGAAATAAAACAAATCCAAAGATATGTGAAACATCTACATCCAGTTTACATAGGTCTTTAAAAAGTAGTGACTTCCCATGACTCTCTTATTTGATGACTAAGTCTCTGCAATTTAAGTGAAGCACAAACTATGTGTGCGGTAGTTAGAATAAAATAGCAAAGGGGTCACTTACGCCATGCGGATGTTGATGGTGTGGTTGTTGCTCCACAAATATGTGGAACTCCAGCTTTCGAATCGTACACTGCAATTATCTGAGCATAAAAGGATCGGTAATATGTCGAAACCGAAAACATTTTCAAGCTCATCAAGATGAAGTTCTTAAAGTTACACGTAAAATCTCACTTGTATTAAATAAATAAAAATAAAATAATAACAAGTAAACAAATGAAAAATTAGTATTTTCTTGTCATATACCTATTGGGAGGACTGTGATACAAAAAGGGTGTTTAGAAGTGGCAATGGAGTGCACGATGGGGTCTGCTAAGATAGGGATGATTGGCGTAGAATGTTTGTTGTCCTCCGTAAAAAAACATGCAAATGAAGATGGTAAACCGATTGACCTACATAAACTTGATAGCATACTGAATCGTAACTCTCGTGATCATTCTCATGCTATAACAACTTGTGTGAATTTTAGCAAAATAAATGAATTCACGAATCATATATTTCTAGTTAGCTTCAAAGAACTTAAGCTAAAGTTAGGTTTGAGGCATGTTTGAAGCTACTATAATTTACCTGTCAACACCAAAATGAATAAGGCAAGAAGATGCATCATCTCTTTTACAAAGATATTTGCAACCCTTGGCTATTCAAATGGTAGATTAATTGTGTCGGCTAAAACATAAAATCATAATAAAATGACATGCAAAATCAGTGTAAAAATTCTTAAAAGAAGCATCACTTATATCTATAAACATGTTGTAGGCCATATGTAGTCATATAAACCGCTGAAAAAAACTAAAAACTAATATGCAAACCCTGAAAATTCCTTGTTAAAAACATATATTGCAAGTGTGTATCGTGATAGTAGATAATTAAATCTACATCGTTGAGCTTTCCATGTTTTAGCATATGCATGTTTTTTTGTATACACTCGTAGTATGCAAATCTCAAATATTGATGTGAATTTGATAACATACCATGTAATAGCTTAGCAACCGGATGACTTATCCTCGATCAAAGTCCATTAGGAAATCACAAGTTTTAAAAAATTGAAAACATACCTTGAATGATATAGCTTAATTTGTGTCCTTTTTTTCCAAAAAAATCATGTTTAAATGAATTGAGTAATCCTTCTTCATCCACTACTGGCTACATAGTAACCTACACAAAAACACATTAAAAATCATTAAAACCCTAAAATTGTGATGGAGTTTTCTTTCTAAAAATCTTCTAACAAAATACATGCAAAATAAAAGAAAATTAGCGTTAGAAACATTATAAGAAAAAAAATACATGCAACCAAAAGAACAAAGAATTAGATAAATTTTATAATGGATATTAGGTTTTGAGGAAAAAAAAATAATATTAGTGTTTGTCGTATTTCAATTTAAAACACTGAAAAGTTATAATTAAGGAAACACAATCCTAAGATAATACTGATTTCAAAAGAATTTTATTTACTCTATGATTCTAATAAAATTATAGCCATTTATATATTATAGTATGCAACATAATTATCAAAATAACTTGTTGCCTAAATGGTAAACACACAAGTTATTTATCAAAACAACCAAGGTTCAAACCTTGCAAGGGACTTTTTTTATAAACAATTTTCAAAAATGTTTAAAAAATCAAAAAAAAAAAAAAAAACCGAAAATTAACAATTAATTGCTTAGTTGGCACAAAAATGCTTATGTGGCATAATTTTCAAAAATGTTTAAAAAAAATCCAAAAAAAAACTAAAATTAACAATTAATTGCTTAGTTGGCAAAAAATGCTTATGTGGCATTGAGGTGGCATTGAGGTGTCATTGAGGTGGCATTGAGGTATTAATGCTAAATGCCTCTTGTTATATATATATATATATATATATATATATATATATATATATATATATATATATATATATATATATATCGTCCGGTGATATATATACAAATGGGTCGTGAGTTCCATGAGCTTAAAGCAATAATAACTTTCAAGAAGATAATTGTACAGTTTGTAATTATATTACAAACTATTGTCCGCTACTGTTTTCAAAACTATGAATTCACTCAACCAGTGTGTTGAATTTTTGGCATGTTTTATCTCAAGTCCGTAAGATATGTATGGCACGGGAATGAAGACACACGGAATAGGCATTTTGAAGACTATGCATCTTATTATTCGAAAAACTTTTAAACTTATTATGTACATTATGGTACCTCTACTCTGATATTATGAATAAATTCGAATGATAATGTATTTTAAAGTGTCTCATTTAGAGTCGTTTTCTGTAATGTGTACTTTGTGTTAATAAGTAATATCCTCGATTAGTTTCCGCTGCTATTCAAAACTGAGGGTGTTACAATGGCAACTCATGGACTTGAGCTTGCTTGACTTCAAAGGTGGTGATCTCGCCTTTAAGGGGAACCTAGAGAATCACACAAAAACAAAACGACAAACATAGATCACTTGGATCTAGGGTTAGAGAGTTTTAAACTCAGGGAGAAAGAATGTTAGAAAGGGGTGAGAAACAATGAAGAAATGGCTCACTATTTATAGAGGAAAATGTCTATCAAGTTCCCCGGATCCCACGGATCCCTCCCACAAGGGATCCGTGGGACGCTCCTCTTTACCCATGGGTATTTTGGTTATGGGTCATGGGTCATGGGTTATGGGTTGATCCATGGGTCTTTTACTAGATATAATGTACCTAGTCAAGTGGCTTGGATAATACCATGGGTTATGGGTCAATACCATTTGTAGTTTTTACCCATTTTAGTATACACTAATTATGTGTATGTTTGCCCAATATGTAAATACTAGTTGTTGTACATATGTATTACTAAATCATAAAATCACTTATACTTGTTTTAGTGTTTTATGTGAAAACGTAAGTATGTTAGAAACTATTAGTTCAAACCATTTACTTATTTTATTTGTTTCGTTAAAATGATTTTACGTTTGTTATCGACAAAACATTAGAAGATTGTAAAATATAAATAAACGTTTTTACGGCTTATTTGTATTAACAATCTCCCCCTTTTTGTTGACGACAAAACATAAAATTATTTTAAGGAAAAGCTAAAATTGTGAAAAGTTTGAATTTGTAGTTTTACTTTTCTCCCCTTTTTTCAAAACAAAAAGAGCTTGAAAAGAAACTAACACATTGTTTTAAAAAAAACATGTGAAAGGAAAAATAAAGAGCAAGTAACTGAAAGGATCTCGCTTTACTCCCCTTGACGAGTCCATCCCTATGTAAGGCGCCAAGAAAATAATACTAAGCTAGTTCATATGCAACTAATGTTTGCAAAAAGATTTCGCCTAAGTGATCTAATGTGCTCCCCTTGATGATTGCAATTTTGCAAAGGGATATCATGAAATGTAATCCTAATATTGCAAGTAATTTTCAATGTATTGCTTTGACACAAAGCTCCCCTAGCTTTAGGGTGTCAAAGTCTTCATGTGTAAATTGAATAACTACAAAACAAAGGTTAGAAAACAAGTATAATGCACAATTTCTGCAAATACGCATCCAAGTTAGTAGAAAATAGTTTTAGATCACGATCCCACGGTTCCTCCTTGTAGGGATCCGCTCTAGGCAAATTTAAGGGATCCGTCTGGTCAGATGATTAATTTCAAAGAATGATAATATAACACATTATGTTAATATCAAAGTGAGATATGTATTATACAACATAATCATATACTCAGAAATATAGCAAGTAGCATGTATTTTCATTTAATAAAACTAGAGATATGATATACATGACTCTAAAAACTAAGAAAATGATCGATACATGACTTAGAATTAGTAGACTTATCTTAGTAACTCTTGATACTAGGACACCACTAAAATCCTCTAGCTCAAGTTTGTTTAGGTTTAATCTCGCCAAACGCTTTGAGGAGGTGATAGAACATGAAACGCTGATCTTCTCGTACTTCATGTATCAAACTTTCAACATGTTGACAATGATAACAATCTTTGTCATGGCTAGGTAGTGGTGGTGGAAGAAATGAGATTGCTTGATGCGAAGGATCAAGTGAAGCGGGTTGTGGAGCCTCAAACGACGGAGGGATTGGTGGAGGCACATTTAAAGATGGCTCGACCAAGAATGATGGTGGTGGTAGAGAAGTGTCAACTTCCATATGGTCGGGTGGTTGACTTTGATGATTTCTCATAATTCAAATGGGATTATATGATGGTGACGGCGAAAAAGGAAGCAGAGCTAATGTTGACTCAACACTTTGATTTTGTAACATATTGGATTTTACAAGCACATAAACAAACTCAAGTTGGCGTATAATATAGATGGTTTAGAGAGAGAAAGTGGGATATTCTAGAAAGAGAAACTCTTGGAAGGTTAGATTCCACAAAGAACATCCAACCCTCTACCTTGCAAGGTAGAGGGTATTTATAGGTTACAAACTAAATCGCACTTCTCGACGGCCTGGATCGGTATACAGCGGGTAAAGACCCGTCCTTCCTCCACGGTGTTGCACTAGACTAAATCTAAGCTAATCACTTACTAACAACTAACATAATAAACTATATGTCTACGAGCTAACTTAAGCTAGATTATACTTGGGGTGACCGATGCTTTACAATAGAATTTCCAATTCCTAACAATCTCCCCCTAAGGGAGGTCACCCCATGAATTACATTGTGAATCCTAGCATTCTAATAAATCTTCGCCTTTAGCTCAGACTTCTCTTCATCAAAGTATTCAAACTATGTAAGCTTCGTGGTGATTTCATCATTGTTCAACTACAATGTATGTTTCTGTGGAGTTATTGAGTGATCCACCTTGATGACCTTTGAGCATTACTAGAGATCATCACCACAACAAATCTCAAAGATCACCCATTGTTATGCGTTTCCAAAGATATGATGTTGTGACATTTGGACCGACATGCTCACATTCGGATCATGATTTCTTCATCGTAGTAGCGAAGTTTTCGTTGATTCATAATATTGGCGGCAGCTGTGAGAAAAGCATGAGTGATAATATTAGAGTCATTGATGCACTAATCATGATATCTTTGTAGATGAATGTGTTGTGTGAGCATGCGGCTATGGTTTGACCGCTTCATTCTCACCGATCAAATGTCGGGTGTAAATTCCGCATAAAACGTTAGCTTAATAAAAAAGCCGCATTTAAAGTGTCTTTGATCACTTTCGCTGAATTGAGGTACACGCCCACGGTTCCTGATCGCTTCAAGTACATTGCCTCTTTGATGTCGGGAAGAATTCCTAAGAATCTCCTTGATGGTTTTGAAATGTTTTAGCCGTTTCTCAAACCGAACGGAGCGTCTCAAAGAAGACAACACGAGCGAAAGTGAACCAAATGAAATGAGATTCACTTATTGATGAAAAGATATTTGAAAAAATAGTGTAATCGCATTGCTCAATAGAAATTGTTTTTGCAATACAACAAATGTTTTAATGAAAATCAATTATCAATCATAAACACCTTTTATTTTGAGAAATAAGTACACAGTCGATGTGCAAAAGAAAAGAGTTTATTTTATTTTTTTATTTTTTTTTTTTATTTTTTTTTTGGCACAACGACCGGTTTTTCAAAGGTATCCGTCAATCCATAACCTGAACCAGGATTGATTCAAAAGATTGAATCGCTCCATTGTTTCTGTTCAGTTGTCACATGGTTAATCTATTGAATAGATTTCACATGCCACCTACCTAGAGCTTGTTTGATGTTGGCTCCAGAAGGCTTTCCATCTTCATTGTGAATATGTTTGCATATCACTCAGATGTTCTGGCAATACCACAAGGATAATGCGTAGGACTCATAAGATATAATCTCACTTTCCACTTTGTGTGAAACAGAGAGTCTTCATTGAAAGTGTCCTAAAGAGATTTATTGATGATCTCGTGGCTCTAGACTCAATAGTGCATATTTGGTTCCTATGCCGGAGACTAGGAGAGAGGGTCTCCTACTTCAATATCAGCAATCTCTAAGAAAAAGTCGATAGATTATGTCGGTTCCCCGTGAGAATGAAACAAGCCCTTTAAGAGGAACTTGAGTGGTTTGGAAAGTTGAAGTGCAAGGCCATCAGTCGGGTCCATGACATCTTGTCTTCAATACCGATGTTACCTTGGTAACCACCCAAGAGTATATGAATTGAACCCGGTTTCGCTTCCTAAGGTTGAATAAATGGAGGGCTATTTCTTTTCACCCTTTTCACATTCATTTCTTTTTTCATTCTTCAACCCTCGCTTTGCTTACCGAGACTTCATTACTAGAACCTTGTTGGGTTAATTCAAAGACTAGCTCTGTCTCGGCCCCGCACTCTTCCCATATCTCACTTTTCTCCTTTTTTTTCATCATACCTAATGACTCTACACTATCTAGTGGATTGTCCTCGGTAGATCCCTCTCCTGCTCGGGCGATCGGGGAACTAATACCTAACCTAACCATCCTTATAACCCATGCATAAAGTAAAATGGTTAGGTCTTTTGGTACGCTTCATTCCTTCTTGAAACCAATTGAAAATTATTTGGAAAATCAATCAAGGTACTTGTGATATAAAATCAAAGCATTTTGTACCTTAATTGTTTTGATCATTTAGAAAAGCTCCCCCTCAACATGTGCATATGTTTTTGAAATTGTTTAGCACATGGAGGCAAGAGATCTTTGAAATAATTTCTTGATCACAATTTCCTTAGGAAAAGCCATTTGATTTTCTTTTGGTAAATTCTCCCCTCAATATGTTCAGAGAATATTTGAAATCATTTTGACACATAGAGGAAAGAGACCTTTGAAGTACTACTACCTAATACCAAACATTTAGAAGCCATTTAACACACAATCAAGGTACCTTATATAAAAGCATGGAAAACTTTGTAATGCTGAAGGTTTGAATTTGTTTTGAAATGCTCCCCTAATATATGCTTCGAGATTCTAAAATAGTTTAGCACATATTAGAGAGCAAAGATGCACTTTGAGACAAAAAAATGGTCATTTTTTATCATCTTTCATATTTATATCACATTTTCTCCCTCGATCAAAAATTTCAAATCCTTTGAGATTTTGGATCTCAAGTGATTTAAATATGTATGAGACAAAATATTTGTTGGAGAAAATGTGTCCAATTTTATATGATCGTAAGGGACAACACCGAAGTTCCCTTTTAGACACAAAGTATGGAAACCGCGACATAACCTATCACTATTACATGCATTATAGTTGTTTATAGTTTGTACACCACATATTACACATAAATAGTACAAAAATCAAAACTACTTCCTAAGATGTCTTCATTCAGCTCTTTGAAGTAGTTTGTAATGACCTTCAATGTAAGTCTACCACCAAAGAAAACTTTCAAGGTCAAGATCATTCGAGTCTTAAGTCTTCGCTTTGATTGCAAAAGAATGAAATCTTCACACCTCTTTAAGTCCTCATCGCACTGAAATTTAGTTTTGTTGCACGACCGGATCAACTCGATTTCTTTCACTGAGTTCAATTCTTCTTCGACCATCTTGAGAGTACCATCACTGAATATGTAGAGCTCGCACAATCTCAAAGATGCGAAAGTCCTCAGTATCTTCGCGGGAAGAGGATGGCTCGGGGGTGTCAAGCACTCTATAGTCGCGAATAAATTCATGTCCTTCGGCATCCCATTGTGGCCTTGTTAAATTGACTCGAGTCTGGTAGCTTTCCATTCCAAGCTGAAAGATTTATTATAAAGATTTATTATAACGAGTGGCATTTTTCTAAAAAGATTTATTATAACGAGTCAAAAATCTTCTGGTCAAACCTTGTCAAAACTTTTTACGCTAAGAAATATCAAAACATCGAATACCTTTTGCTGAAATTGTTTTCCTTGCATCACGCGGTAAAACCAGTTTATTGAATTAGGATTCTCTCAAGGATGCAAACCTCTTAACCAATTTTATATCTTAAAGAAATTGTGCCTCTTGAAATATTCTTTTTACTCGAATACATTTATCCACATCCCGTTTGCAAACAAGACTAGAAATTTTCAAAAATTTACCCGTCATCACATAAGCGACTAACACAAACTTAACCTCGAGGACGAGGTTCCCATAAGGGGTAGGCCTGTGAACTAATTGTAAATTTCCAAGTCATTATTCACCAGAAGAATGAAGTAATTGTTTATCTGATTTAATAAAACGCCTAATACATTTTCACTTAAATTTTTACTTTTTAATTGAAATATGCAATCACGGGTAACATTGATAAATGAAATAATGCAAAATAGTTATTTTCTAATTTTTGCTGATGATCTAAACACGACAACGAGAGGTTATCTCGATAAATGAGACCGCCCACATACCGACACCAAATTAATAACGATAACAAATTTTAATCTTCATTTATTTTCCGAAAAGTAATACCGATGTTTTATTATTCGTTATTACGCAAGAGTGCGCTTCCAAAAATGTAATTTTTATATTTTGCGGATACCGGAACGATACGATTATGTGGAGATTCGACAAAACACGGAGTACATTCAATATTGTAAATAATAATAATAAGTCAAAAATATCCTAAACCGGATCCAAAGCCCTCCCATGACCCATCATTTTCACCTCTCCCCTTTTTCTTCTTCCTCTTCTTTTTCGCTTCATCTTCTGCTCCTTCCTCCACCCTACTGCTTTCTTTTCCTTTCGTCTCTCTCCCACGCTTCTGTATACTCTAAAGTGGTCCTAACTCAAAAATGGCCATGCACCTTTTTATACATTGGAAAAGTTGAGTCAAACCATCCCTTTTCTTGTTGATTTTATTCTGTCGAAGACCACAAGGCAACACAAACACATTTGAATTCAATTCAAGTATTGCCCTTTCCTTCCTCTTGTTCACTGATACAACAAACAAGAACAAGTAACATTAAACTTTCACAAACCTAGCAAGCAACCTCTTCTTGTGTCTCACCCAATATAACCGAAACATATACACTCATAATTCATCACTTTTCACTCAAAAACATAAAAGCTCCATCAAATTTTATCTTGCTGTCAAACCAAAGAAAGAAGGGAAAAGGGTTTTCAAAAAGCCAAGGGAAGTCGGGTTAATATTTTAGAAGCAAAGAAGCTATCGGATTTGATATGGTGGAAAGCAAACAAGCACTAAGTTTTGGGTCCTTTGGGTTCGTTGTTCATACACTCGTACACTCTCTTTCACGTAAGCAAAGTCGAAGTGCTGGTTCTTGGTCATATCTTACACACGTACACTATCACACTTGTAAGCAAACTCGAACTCACAATCTTTCATACTTATCTTCTTTGTTAAACGTAAATTTGCAAAACATATGTTTATTCGAATATACATATACCTACATTAAAATGAAAACAATATCAAAACCTTTATTATTTCTCTCGACTATTATGAGTTGTTACGCTTATGTGGTGGATATTAATGTAAAACATGGATGTTTGAAACATTAAAGCGAATAGATAAACACCTTGTGTTTACTTGGGTTGTTAAAAATGAATCATTAAACTCTTTTTAATACATTTCGAACGTATAATAACTTAGGAAGACATCGTTGCAAAATGATAAGTCAAAGCACATTGTGTGCTTATTTATAAAACTCGCAAGATAAAAGGCATACTAAAACTCAGTTTTGGAAGTGAAAAAGGAACACAAGCTATGTATGCATCTACTCAACTCAGTATTCACTGAGTAAAAATTTTACAAAAAGGAAACGCAGCATTTAGACCTTAAGATGGATAAAAATGAATACCCTAACACGAAAAGCTAGTGGCTCACTTGGTAGTGTCGCTTGGCCTTTACAGTCAAGGTTCCAAGTTCAAATCTTGCCCATGGCAGATTTTGTGATTTTTTTGGTATTTTACTAAAAATTGATTTTCACAGCTTTGGCCCCTAAATTTCGAGCAGTATGCCACTTTTCTTGAACACATTTATAAAGATGTAAATTTATTAATGTTTACCATTTCAGCCCCTCCAATTCGAACAACTTGACATTTTCTTAACGAACTTTTATAAGTTTTAAAACTTATATTATTTTTTTACAACTTTAATCCTCAAAGTTGAATACTTTGACACTTTTCACCCTAAAACTTTTATAAGTTTAGTAAACTTATATGTTTTACCATTTTTCTTTTAAATAAATCTGTTTAACACATACTCTTATTTGACGACCACATCCGCGTAACTATAAATATTATATTTTTCTAAATATATATTATTTACCCATGACATTGATAAATATATATTGTACATATATTTTCACACTTAGAAACCAAACGCATATAATAAAAACAATTCGACTGGTATTTATTCTCACTTCATTTATACTTGAGTGAATATTCGAGCCAACTTTTATACGAAAGTTTCATATACATTTTTTCATATTTATTCCAAGAGCCAATACTTACAAATATTTTCACAACTACATTTTTGTACATCATTGATAATCAAATTAACTTATGAAACGTCCACATAAGCTACAACAACTCAAATATTTAAAAACCTTTTGTTTTTGAACTTTAAGCATTACCGCACAAGTTATAACGATACGAGTGTCTCACAACTAAACCATTTTTTAAACACTACCATTTAGGGTCGTAAACGGAATATATTATCTAAGATTTGCCATATTATATCTAGGTTTCGTGTTGAAGCCGTTGTCATATCGTACTTGCTATTGTTGTGCATTTCCTACCATATCACTAAGGTGAGTTTATAGCCCCACTTTTACTCTTTTAACTATTTTATAAACTCTTGGGGGAGATACATGCTATAAACTAGAACACAAGTCTTTTCTTAAAATGCATGCTTGCATGATTATTATTATTATAGCCTAAGTTGCTCTGGCAAAAGTCCCCTTTATCATGAACCATTAATCACTTGCAAGTGAGGAACGAAATATTGTGGATAGTACTATGGGAATTAACTACTTCAATTCGACATCGGAATAACCTGTGGGGAGCACCATATTTGATTATCTCCATGTAATTGGCTATTACATCCGGGCAATTTTATTACTTACACCAAGTAATTAGGTGTATGCGCAGTTAGTATTGGTGTCATGAGCTTAGTGCATAATAATAATCTCGCTTTTCTATGGTAATTGTCTTCTAAGCAATTATCATCTCTTACTTGTGTTCAACTATTTACTAAACCTATGAATATCACTCAACCTTTGTGTTGATCTTTTAAGCATGTTTATCTCGTGTATTAAAAGGCGCATAGCTAACTCTGGAGGCGCTTGGGCATTGGTATGACATGGTCATAGATGACTCGATTTACGATGGGGACCACATTTTATTAATGGGCAATTTTTTCCGAACAAATAAACCTTGTAAACTCTATTTTACTTCAATAAATGAAATCTTTTAAGAAAACTTACTAATTTTTCTCAATTTTTCGAGCTACTTATAAATTTTGAATTTTCGAGTCTTAATTTTCCGTAAAATGTGAAACATCCATTCCACAAGCATTATATCCTAGTTTAGTAGAGTCATATATATATATTGTTATCACCCGATTTTACGCTGAAGGTTTCATTTGTTTTCTTCAAGCGCAAGTGTTTTAATTTGTCAAGAAGAAAATACATAAGATGAGAAGGAGCTTTTCACGCAAACATTCTTCTTGAAGAAAGATGTAACCACCACTTCACACGGATCCTACCGAGCTAATCAGGGGAGTACTAGTTTTTTTCGTTTTTAATTACCTTCCATTATCATAACTTTGATACTTTCGGGGAACATTGGGGACAATGTTCAGTTTAAGTGTAGGGAGGGAAAATAAAACGGGAACTTTGAAACTATGCTTACCCTTGACTATTGGCTTTGTCCAATTTCATTTGTGTAATAAACCATGAGAAATATCGGTTAGGGTAATTTTGGCACCAAATTTAAATTTTTTCATAACATATAGGAGTGGGCCATTAGTCTTAATAAAGCGTCTCATGGATAGGAAATTATATGACTAGCACAAAAAAAAAACCTTTACCACTTAAATTCTACCCAAAATGTGAGGATCGCCCTTAGATTTATAGGAATTAAAGCATTCATCTTTAGTGCTTAGAGTGTGAACCGGTAGTATAATAGATTCTAGAACTTGTTTTGTGATGCATTCCGAGATCGCTAGTAAGACTACACTTGTGTAGTTAGGAATAACTAAATGATAAGAGGCATTAGGATAACCCTTGTTTGATACCCATAATATAATTACTTCTTCCACTAGGATAACCCCTAGTTAACCCCTCAGAGCCTATCCTTTTCGCGGTTCTCATGATGTTTCGATTTTCCGGAATATCAATGCAGAACATTGTTTACAATCCACCCCCAAATGTACACCCAAATCACCTTAGCCTACCTTGTATGCACTCACTTTTAATGCATTATTGTTATCACACTAAACCCTTAGTTCAATTATCTAGTTGCTTGCATAAGTTTCTAAGTCGAGTCATATCCTTTGTACATAGTTTTGGGACGATTGGGACTCATGGGAAAAGTTAAATTTTATGAAATGACGGGAAGGGAACGTTAAATTCAAATTCCCTTTATTTGCATAATAATGTACTCCAAGTGTTTTGATCTTTTCAATTCGGGTCAAATTAGTGTTAGAGTAATAAAAAAAACTCAAGTGTAGGGATGTTCTTATAAATCCCTATCATTTTGATGTTATCGTAGAGGATGGTAGAGTAAAAGTGTATAAAAAAAAATCAAAAAAAGAAAAGAAAAAGAGTGATTCAAAAAAAAAAGAAAAAGAAAAAACATACGGGCTACCATCCTAAGTCTATCTTTAAATTTATGTTTGTTTATTTCAATTTATCTAGAGTTTAGAGTGTCGAGTCTTGGCTTAGCAACGCCATTTTTCGCATGCTTGTAACATAAAGATTTTTGACTTACCACCACTAAATCGCCTATCCCACCAAACCCTTTGTTTCCCTACCGTAAGCCTTACATTACAACCCTTTAAAAGACCTCTTGGATAGCTTTTCCTAGATGCTTACGCCAAAGCGATGGAGGTTTGATCTAGTCTCAAGCCTATGGTAATCTATGTACTATGACCGGTTAATGAGTGTTTATCTTCCATTTCCAACTTGTTATATTTCATATACACCCGATAGATGTGAGTATCCAAACACCCCATGTGAGGTGCTAGTATGTAATTTCCGTGCTTGTTATGACTTTTGCGGGGCTTATATGTGTCGTGAATCATTCTAAACTAATGCTTCATGACCCCTAACTTATAAATCAATTGGTTAAAAGCACATTTGCTTGAGGACAAGCAAATACCAAGTGTAGGGATATTTGATAAGGATTTAAAAGGTACCTTTTGAGGGGTCATTTAAGCCCTTAATCGATCACTTTTGTATCCATTATTACTTAATTTCGCTCCTTTTCACTTTTAGGTCACTTGAAGGCAAATTGTGGAATGACACTTATTCGACCAAAAGGCGCTAATATACGAAGAAAATGGCCAAAGTCAAGAATCGAGACACTCAATCTGTTGAATTGAAAGGGGACGGGCGCGGAGTCTTATTTGTGACGCGTGCCGCGACACATCTTGTGACGACTCGGAGAGCAAATTGAAAATTTTCAAGTGACGCATCGGGTTTAAAAGAGTAGGGCGTCGCACTCGACGTTCTAGATTTGGATCCGTGACGGTGTCGAGATCGAAGGCTAATTTCGGCGCACGGACATAAGGTGACGCCAGTCTGCAGTTGACGTGGCCAAGACGAAACCCTAATGGCGGCCAATTGACGGCGTCACAATTAAAGAGTGACTGCCGCAGCTTTGTAACACTATATATAGAATCCGAAATTTTCAGTTTTAGAGGTAGTTTTGTGAGTAAAACCTAAACCGAACCAAGGCCGTCTTGTAATAAAGCAGTATTTTAGGTTCCATACCCTATTTTACATCAAGATAAATGTTTTACTTCATTGATTCAATTATGTCTCCAATTGATTGTGTGTATGCTTGCATGTTCTCCATGTCCGACTAATTTACTTGTGTGTTTGCTTAGGTAATATGAAACCTAGTTATTGAATATTGATTGGTTGTCTCTTATCTTAATTGTGATTGACCTAGTATTGCGATTGGTCATTCGTTGTGTTATTAATACTTGATTAATCGTTGTTGAACCTTAGCATATAGTTACTAGTGGAATTGTAGGCTAAACATCCAAAGAATACCTTAGTGTTAAGTTTATGAATCCTAGAGATTTATAGTCATTAACATTTGTAGCTTCAAAGAGTTAGGGATAAACGCATACCCTACTTAACCTTAGAAACACAAGCGCTAAGAATAAGGTCGGGACAATTCAACCATCAATAGGAGATAACTAGGGAGTAATAAAATCTAAGTAAACACATTTTTCATCATCATACGAGCACACAACAATAGACATAGACTACCCCTAGCTTAGTTAATTTGATTAGATAATAGTAGAGTAATCGGTAGAAATACCAACCCCCAAATCCAAACCCCGAGATTCGTAGCTTTCCATTTTCTAAAAAACAAACATAAAAAAGATAAAAAAAAGTACTCTTCCTCAACCCCAACCTTAGCGTAGTAGCTTCTTACTAGCATTCCTATTCCCCTAGAGAACGATATCAATACCCGTGGATTACCCTAATACTACACTACAATGATTAGGTTTACTGCCTAGGGTGTTGAAAAACTTGCTCGACGAAAAGGAAGTTCCTTTGACCCCGAACGCGCGTTGTAAGCGTATAAGATGATCAGGAAGATAACAATGATGAAGATGCAGAGGATCAAGAAACT
>OU343222.1:296214371-296375494 GCA_910596185.1 Chrysanthemum makinoi
GAACCTAAAACCAGTTAAGTGTTTACAGGCACCAAGAGTGTTACAAAAGGTGTGCCATGTTGGTCACATAAACATACCAGACATTAATTACAACATAAACTACCCAAAATACAAAAGGTTAACTGTTTTATGGCACCAAGAGTGTTCAAATGCTGAATGGCTTGGATGGAGACCTACCAATCCTATTTGGTGGAAAGTTAAACTTCCTTTTTTTGGCAATTCTCTCAGACTTGTTTCTTAGCCTGATTAGATGCTTTTTTCTTGGATTCTTCCTTGGTACTTGACTCATTGGAGGTGCTTGACTTTCTTATGTTTCAGTAGCTAACATTGGTTGAGTTGGTAACTCCACAGTAGGATGTTGAGACTGAGAAACATCCATGGAAACAATCTTAGATATACTTGGCAGTTCAATACTGTGTTGAATATGAGCTTTGTGGAAAACTAGAAGGGTGGATTGAATAGTTTTACCAATTAAAACTTCGTTTTAAAATATTTAGATCGACTTATGTCAATCTATTTGGATGTGTATGTTGGACGTTGATAGATAGATATATAAATGTGCAATGAAAGATAAAGAGTAAGAAGCACATAACCACGACACGAGTATTTGTAGTGGTTCGGCTACAAGGACACCTTCCTTGCCCTACTCCACTCCCCGAGTCACCTACTCGAGAGTTCGTAAACACTACATGACACCAACTCCTTATGGCAGAGAAGCCTTCACAACGTCGCCTAATCCTTTTCCGGTACTAGGCTAGACACCGGGTTCTTCCACAAGGTACAACCACACCTATCACAACGTCGCCTACCCTTTATCCGGTACTAGGCTAAATACCGAGTTCCATTAAAATGGAGGAACAACTACCCAACACTACACAACACCTATCCCAAAGGAGACCCACTCCTTATTACAACATCATCAAGGATATCAATATCCTTGGATACAACCTATCTCTATTTGTATATTGATGCACCTCATCGATTATACGCCCTTGGCATCTTTCACTAATGCCACTTGACTTGACTTCTAGGCATCCTTCACTAATGCCTTTGACACGGACATTTGGCACCTTTCACTAATGCCTTCGTCTTGACTCCTTTAGCATTCTTCACTAATGCCTTTGACACAACACCTCTATGGAGGAAGAAAGAACTATCAACAAGAGAACCTCAGTAGTCTTGATGATGACGAAGTATGGCAACTCATGGACTTGAGCTTGCTCGACTTCAAGAGGTGGTGATCTCGCCTTTAAGAGGAACCTAGAGAATCACACAAAAATAAAAGACAAACTATATAAAGAGATCCTTAGGATCTGAGGTTAGAAGGTTACAATATTTGGGGAAAGTATGTGTGGGAGTTGCCACCCAAAATGAAGAAATGGCTCACTATTTATAGATGGATTTTAGCTATAGTTCCACGGATCCCTCACTTGAGGGATCCGTCCAGTGTAATCCTTGGGATCCGTGGGACGCTCCTCTTTGCCCATGGTTTTGAGTCATGGGTCATGGGTTATGGGTCATGGGTCCTAGACATTGGACCATGGGTATCCAAGTAGATACAATGTATCTACAAGATGCAATGCATCTAGTCCATGGGTCATAGGTTAAAACCATGGGTCATGGATAATATCCATATATGACTTATGCATGATGTCATGCAATGGGTTATGGGTTATGCTCCATGGGTATGAGTCATGGATTTTGGGTTTTACCCAACTACATTCAATGTATTTGGTCAATAGGTCAAATACTTAAACTTCTACCCATTATGATACATACTAGTTATGTATATATTTGCCCAATATGTAAACACTAGTTATATGTATTACTAAATCATAAAACCACTTTTACTTGTTATCGGCAAAACATTAGAAGATCGTAAAATATAAATAAACGTTTTTACGGCTTATTTGTATTAACAAGCTTCTTCAATTTCCTGAAGTTCATTCACAGTAGAAGGTCTGATGAGTTCATCCTCTGAGAAGTAGTCCAATTGCAGATCATCCCAAGTTTGGTATGTCTTAGCTATATGCTCCAACTCTATCCTTCTCCTTTCTTCCTCTTCCATCACCTCCTGCATAACTTCTCTTTCTGCTTCCCCATTTCTCAACTGCCAATATTCATGTGTAATATAACAAAATATCAAATAAAAATACTTAAATTATAGTAACTTATGCTTAAATCTTAAAGTATACATACCTGTGTGTTCGTACTTGCAGTCTTTGATTTAGCAGCTGCACCCTTTGAACCAGATTGAATTTTTGATTTACCACTTGATGCAACCTTTAATTTACTTAACTCACCATTCTTGGATGCAACCTTTGATTTACCACTAGCCTTTGCACCTCTAGCTTTACCCTGCTTACTTGACTCACCATTCTTCTTGGATGCAACCTTTGATTTACCACTAGCATTTGCACCTCTAGCTTCACCCTGCTTACTTGACTCACCAACAGTTGGTTTAGGTGCCCTTGGAGGTCTCATTGCAGCTGGTTTTGGTTGTTTAGGATATTTGAAACTAGCCTTGTTATGTCCAGTTTTTTGACAATTCTGGCATCTCATAACTCTGCCAGCCCTGCTAACTGAGTGTTTATTAACATTTTTAGTGAGATGTGGGATTATGTTCTTCCTAGGCCTTCCAGGCATCCTTTTGAATACAGATGGGAGTGGGGGTGTGTTTTGAGTTGATTTCCAGTACTTAGAACCTAAAACTGGATTTATAGAGAACTGGTATGTATGAAACCATTTGGATTGAGTATACCAGCTACTCACACCATCATCTGGATTCATCTTAAAATGCATATAGGCTACCACTGCATGTACACAAGGTACTCCACTAATATTCCACAACCTATAGTCACATGATCTACTAATCAAATTAACCCCAAAGGCTTCATCCCTTTTCCTAACCTCAACTACGTGATATCGACTAAGTAAAACACTCCATTTCCTTTGTTCCCCCTCAACTCCTCAAGGTGTTTTCTAATGGATGGAGTTATGTTGTCATCTAATTCAGCAACAAGTTTACTCATATTCCAATACCTTTGCATAATGCAAACTATAATATCCTCTAATATAGTGATTATAGGCTTACCTCTAGTTTGAAGAATATGTCCATTAAAGCTCTCTGATATTCCATTTTCAAATGAAGCACAAATTCTATCTATTTCAAAAAAGGCTTTACACCACCTTGCAGGTTCCCTCTCCATTAGATATTTAAATGCCTCTCGATCTAACTCTTTGTTCTCATTCATCATTCTTGTGAAATCCTGATCAATTGTTGAAGCTGCTGCACTTCAAAAAAACCTTTTATACTGCAAGCCACTCCACTTTCTCTTGAAGTTTGCATAAATATGTCTTGTGCAGTGTCTGTGTTCTACTTGTGGTAACCAAGTCCTAACTGACTCAATTAGACCCTGCATGTTAACAACTTAAGACTTAGTTATATCAACACATAAACATAAATTGATTATACTAAAACATTGTATCAAAACATACCTTGTGAGCATATGAGATGATTGTGACACCAAGGCCTTGTTGTAGGTCAAGATCATCAGCTAAAAGTGACAAAAACCAGCACCAACTGTTTTTGTTCTCAACATCCACAACTGCCTAGGCAATTGGGTACATTTGGTTATTCCCATCTCTACCCATTGCAGTCAAAAGCTCACCCTTGCACATATATGTGATAAAACACCCATCAATCCCTATGACCTTTCTACACCCTGCAATCCATCCATCCTTGACACCCTTATAGCAAACATACATTCTGTGAAAGTAAGGATCACCATTGTCATTGAATTAGACATCTAAATGACAAGTAGAACCAGGGTTGGAGTCTAGAATGGCTTGTCTGTATTCCCAGAGTTTCCCATAATGTTCTATAAGGCCTTCCACATGTTCATACAAAGCACATTATTTGGCTCTTTTGCCTTGCCTTTGACTCACATCAATCATGAACTTTACTCTAATATCTTCCCTCATAAACTTATAAGTTATTGATGGGTTCATGATGATTTCATTGGCATAATGCTTTGCTATCCATTTGAATGTGACCAATGAACCCATATTGTAATTTCTAGTGCACCTATGGTCAGGGTACAATGTCTTGATTTGGAAGGACTTTTTACTAGACATCCCCGAAGCCCAAATTCTAAATGGACAAGAATGTCCTTTGTGTGCTTAAACCGTCATCCTAGTCCACTTTTTTTTTTAGGTTTTTGTGATTCTACAGGTACAATGTCTTTCATAAGACCTTTACCCTTCTCTCTCTGTTTTTCTTTTTAATACCCCTTCTACCATCACACCTACCCAACTCTACATCTCTGCCACAATAAATAAGCAAACACTAATTATCACTTATGTAATACCACCGTTGATAACCATGTGCAACTCCATAATCTGCCAAAGCATGTTTCAATTGTTGTGGGCTCTCAAATTTCATTCCTAGGACATGCACAAATTCTTTCCAAGGTAATTCAGGGTTGTAACAAGGATATTGTAGGACCTTGTTTTTCTCAACCTTATCACGAATACCACTTACCACACAAGTATAACACGTTAAACACAAGCTTAAAGATGAAGAAAGATTAAGAAAGGTGGTGACTTGAAGATATGTTACTCGTGTATGTGTAGAGAGAAAGATGAAAACAAGATGATGTTTTATGTTAGGATTTGGAAAATCCAGTAGTTAAAGTGTCGGTCACCTCAAGTATATGTAATCGTTAGAAAGATCGTAGTCGTAGTTATTTAACGTTAAGTAGTATTTAGTTATGTAACACCGTGGAGGACGGAAGGGTCTTTACCCACTGTATGCCTGATCCACAGCCCGTAGGTGGCGTTTTATTGTAAGACTATAAATACTCTCTACCTCCCAAGGTAGAGAGTTGGAGCTCATTATAAGATTTTCTTTCTCACTAAAGTTCCCAACTCTCTTCATTTCTCTATCTCTAGAAATTCTCTCTCTAAACATATGTAGCCCCATAGTGATTATGGTTTAGTGTGTTTGTGAAATCCAATATGTTACAATTGGTATCAAGAGCCATGGTTTGATCACTCATCTTTTATGCTCTTTGATTTGGTGGATTTCATAAGGTTTTGGGGTATTAAGTGTTTAGAAGAGTTGGATTCATTTGGACAAATTCTAGTGTTAAAGTTTGAATTTTGCTTGTACTTTTGTGTTTAGGATCATCATATGTGTTTATCTTTTGAATTGGAAGGCTTAAATCATTGTGGTTTGGTTGTTTTTGTTTGATAAAGTGGTTATTTGTGAACATAGGACGAAGCGAGTTGAGTCTCGGACTTGTTTTTCTTCAAAGCGAGTTGCTTTGTTTCTGTATGCGAGTTAGTATATGCGACTTGGCTATTTAGCGAGTTGATTTTCTTGCGACTTGGGTTCTAAGCGAGTTGGTTCATTAAGCGAGTTGTTTGTCTTGCGAGTTGATACTAAAGCGAGTTGGCTATTTAGCGACTTGTTCCATTAAGCGGGTTGACAGTGTTGCGAGTTGATGCTAATGCGACTTGGCTATTTAGCGAGTTGATTCCTAAAGCGAGTTGTCTCCTTGAGCGAGTTGGTTGTTTAGCGAGTTGATTACTAAGCGAGTTGAGTGTTTATCTACTTGTCAATTTAGACTTGTCACTTCTTCGTGATACATTCTTACGGTTGTTCTTTTGGTTTAGTAAAATCCGTGAAAGAATCAATTTCCCGGTTTAATCAAAGAATTGTAAAACTCAGAGAAATTGTAATCATGGCAAAACATCGCTCCTACCTATTGTTTCTTCCGTGAATGAGGACGCTCAAGCGTTCGGTTAGATACTCCCACCCATGCTTGACAGAATCGACATGATTCATTGCTCAAAGAATCGTGACCCATCGCCTTGGAAAGGAAAATGGGGTCAACATTCTCAAATCTATTGATGAAGGACCTTATCGGGTTGAGACTACAAGAGACATAATTGATACGCCACAGATGGAACTATGATTTTGGATGGACATGCTAAAGACGTATGATGAGCTCAATGATAAAGAGAAAGAGAGATTCGATGTCGATATCGTGGCTTCTAACATCATACTTCAAGGTCTTCCAAAAGATATCTACAAGCTGATCAATCACAACACCAAGCCAAGGCAGTAGGATAATGTCAAGATGCTTCTTCGGTTCAATTAACTATGGAAGATGAGAATCACAACTCTATGATAATTTGACTTCAAGATGAAACCAGATGAGAGTGCTATGAGTACTACTGAGATTCCATAAACTTGTGAATGACATGAGGAACATCGAATGACCATGCCTAACATTCCTTGAACTCAAAATTTGTGAACAACATGAACCCAATGGCACAAGTTTGTCACCGCTGCGAAGCTCACTAAAGGATTGAAGAATACAAACTATGAGCAACTCTATGCCTTCCTTCCGTAATGAGAGACATATGTTTGAAAAAGGATTCTGAATAGTTCAAAACCAACGTGAGAAACAAGTTCACCAAATGACTCAACCGCTTCTACACAAATTGGAATTACCACCAAAGCTTCTACAAGTATACCACGGAAATGGTAATCACAAACTCATTCCATCCATGTTCAAACAAGTGATGCCGATGTCACATGGGACATTTCATTAATCAACTAGCTCTCATGGTTAAATAAAACATGACCCTTTCACCTCATACAAACCAACCAACAATGAAATCAACCGCATCCACCCACACAATCATTCTTTTGATCGAGATGGGAAAGTTATGGTACCAGCTCAAGAAAGGCGTGATGACGTGAGAAGGGTGGAGTATAGGAGGCTATGGTGGAAATCATATCGAGGAAGGAATGGAAATCATGACAAGCAAAGCCATCAAATGTTACAACCGTGGTGGTGAGGGACACATTTGTGGAACCGCACATCTCCAAAAAACGTCCACGTAATGCGTATCATCGTGAGATAAGATGTCGCTTAGCAAGCTCAGACAATGGTAGCTTTGGATGAGGAGGAGTTGTTGTTTCCGTAGGCAATGCCAAGACCTATGATGCGATGTGGATGAATAATAATTCGTGAGATAGGTCACAATCATCAATGCCTTTCAAGTCACTGACGTGATGCATACGCTCGATGTTGTTGATGGACCTAATGCACAAACAATTTTCATGGCTAGCATTTCTCCAATGGTCTCTCCTAAAGTCTCATCATCACCACAAGCTGATCCATCCAAAGACAAAATCATTTCTGAGGTACTAAAACTATAATGATGATGCCGATGTGCAAAAGATGTATGACAAAGTACAATCAACTAAAACTATTGAGTCAAATATTGAAGATATGGGTAATATCAATGTTGTCCCATATGATCAATATGTGAAACAAAGTGAAAGTGAAGTTGTACCAAGTGATGCATCTTCTGCAAATAACGATGACTTTGTTTTTGATGAATACACCGCATGTGCCCCATGATTCTCAAGTATCTCTAACCATGCCTATAAAGAACGAGTTGCCATTTATGAACAACGCGCTAAGTTTGAGTTAACTACCGTGAGCAGGAGTGGATAACCAAATGCGCATAAATTATTAGAAAAAGTAATTTTTGAGAAGAAGTGTTAAAACAAGATATAAACTCCTTACAAGAAAAGCTTTCTAAAACTGCTAAGCAAAAACAAGAACTTCAAGAAAATGTTAAAGTGCTTAAGCAAGAATTTCATGCTAAGGAATCAAAACTTTTGAATGATTTTTCCAATCTTAAAACTTTGAAGAACAAGCATGAAAATAAGTTGTATCGAATATCATTCGGATCGCCACATGATCACTAAGCATAGAGTTTTAAGCTTATAAGCATAGTGTTCCCATTATAGATAAACCCAACCCCAGTAACAAGAAGTTAGCTAAAGCGGCTCAAAATGTAATTTATGATGGCAATGAGATTCTTAAACCTAGACAAAACCTAGTTGCATCGAGTGCTCGAGGAAGATAGAAAATTAGATGATGCATCTAGAGTGAAAATGAATAAGAAGCTAGAAGATCCTAAATGCAAAAGAATAACATAACCATCAAACCCCATGATTACAAGAAGGAAAACCGGATCTCCTTAAACAAATTTAAGCCTCAAACGTTGTTAACACCCTAACAAGTTTTCGAAAATGACTTAGATAAGCAAAAGTAAAAATCTTGTTGAAACAAAACCTCCCCTTAGGAAAATGCTCTAACGACTGTATCCTCCAAATACAGCATTTAGTTCCTAGAACTATTGCCACTAAGAGCAAGACCTTAATCAGCCAATATGTTATTCTTCAACTATTTGTCGATTTTGAGAAAACTTGTAAGAAAAGGATCACACCCAATCGATAATCAAGGGGAAAGGGTTGAGCAAACAAAAGAATGCTATCTAACCGAGGTCATGCCTTTCTTTAAACAACTAAAAGATCAATTTGAGAGTCTTAAAAAGGGATAGATTTAGATATTAAAGGAATGGAAAAGGAATTTGATGCAATGATAGTTGAGGTTAGTGACTATGAGCGCGCATTAAAATATAATGAGATTGAGAGGAAGAACTTGCATACCTTGAATGAGAATCTTATCTCTGAATGTATTGCTCAAGATGTGTTTTACACTGCTACTAATTGCTCCATTAATGCTTCTCAATTTCATGAATTATCTATTGCTCTGAAAGTCTCCCATGATCGTGTCATTGAGCTTGAAAAGATTAATTCAAACTTAATGAGAAAAATTGATCGATGATCATGATAATTTGGTAAAGCATTTTTCTAAACTAGAAGTTGAACATTTTGATTTACAACTAAAATATCAACATCTAAAAGAAAATGTTCAAACCTCAAATATCAAGACATCCTTGATGTTCCTAAATTTGATGCGCTTTTGAAATTAGCAAATGTGATGAACATATTCGAGCTCATTGTAACACGATCAAAAAGTTGAAAGCCCAAATCTCTCAATTAAAGGGTGAAAAGAACAATGACCGATCCCAAATGCCTCCTCCTTTAGATTCTCAAGATCTCAAACTTTTTATCTTCAAAACTTAGTTAATGCCTTACAAAAGGAAAATGAGAGTTTTCTAGAAGAAAATGAAAAAGTAAAACGAATAATTTTAAAGAGTTATATGATTCAATGAAAGTCACCCGTGACCAAAACAACTAAAAATAACGTTTTACAAAAGGAAATTGAGAATCTGAAGTCGTGAAAATGGGAAACCGCCACTTGTTTTTAATAAGAATGTTGTTTCAAAGTCACCCTTAGATCGTAAATACATCAGCACGGCTAAATATATTCCTCCTCATCTTAGAATAATGAACTCTTTTCATGACTACTATGCTCACCTTAAGGATAGTCTAGAATGTCTCCGTGAGATTGTTGAAGAGGATTTCATTAACAAACCTCTTGATAGAGAAATTAGGTTTGCTTGCCTGTGCCAAACGATCTCAAAATCTGCTTGAATGTGTAATTGCAACATGTCCAAAATCCTTAGGTGCAAAAGGCAAAGCCGTGATGCCTTGTTCTATGCCTAGTGCCAAGCATTCAAACCATTCTTGGCCCGCTTTTAAGAAAGTGAACATCAATGTGTCTTCTAGTAATACAGATCCCTGCACGCCTAGTTCGTGAATGCAAAAGTAGATCAACCAACTAATGTTCCCATAATTCTACAGAGTAATCGCTGACATTAAAGCAAGCGGTGTCAAAGCCTCCGTGCAATACCAAGCAAGATAGGACCTCGCAATTAAAAAATGTGCATTGGAAGAGAGTAGAAGACCAACCTAGGAACTTTAAGTTCAGTTGAATAAAACTAATCGTTGATTCTAGTATTAGCCATAAGCGCATCGAATTAATTCAATTCGATACTATTTGCAAACCATGTAATGATGTCTCAGCGTAATTCTTTTGCTAATCATGAGTATGGTGTGAATGCTTTGTCTAATGTCACCAAATGCCCGCTAAAATTGTTAATGCTAAAAATCATGCAAAGAAGGCTAAAAGGCAAAGATGAAAGATTGTTAGAAAATAGTGGAAACCCACAGGAAGAACATTTATAAAGATAGGTTATTATTGGATACCTTTTGGCCATAAGAATAATCACCGCTTCCCTCAACCGCTAAGACTGTCCCACTAGAAAATGGATGCCTACCGTAGAACTATTCCTTAAGAAGTGAACATACTTTGAATAGGTCAAATAAGAATCAAAGACTGCATCTATTCCTAATGATTCCATTGCTTCAATCGATATGGATGTTTCTATTTCTGATGCTGGTGTTCCAATCATCAAGTTACTAACCAAGTGGAACCCATTCTTGCATGGGGATCCCAATTATCCAGCTTATCCATTCTTGTCTCAGGTTCAACCGCAGATCGCTCAAATCGCTCGGTAATTACTTGACTCAAAGCCGTCCAAGTATATGACCGAGACTACCACGTTCATGAACTTCGTGGAGCAAATTGGATCTGAGTAGATTCGAACCACCATTTTGGAGCAATTATGGGTTATGGTGATTATGTAGTTGTGTAATTCCGTGGTATATTATGTGGAAGGTCTTGGTCATAATTTGTTCTCTGCTGGTCAATTCTCCTGATTCTCATCTAGAGGTGGCCTTTAGAAAACATATTTGCTTCGTTAGACAACTTGATGGTGTGGAATTATTAAGAGGTACTCGAGGTTCTAACCTATACACCATTTCTATCGAAGACATGATGAATCTTCTCCACCGCTTGTTATCAAAGGCTTCTAAAACAAAGTCATGGTTATGGCATCGCCGCCTCAATCACTTGAACTGGCACCATTAATAACCTTTCCGTAAAGCGATCTTGTCGAGGCTTCCCATATTAAAATATGAAAAGATCATCTTTGTTCACTTGCCAATTTGGTAAAAGCAACGAATATGCCACAAACCAAAACCCACAAATTCAAGAATGGAAGTTCTTCATACCCTTCATATGGACTGCATGACCAATGAGAGTGCAAACGATAAATGGGAAGAAATACATTCTAGTAGTTGTTGATGACTACCCTCGATTTACTTGGGTAACAGTTTTTGTGGACAAAGGATGAAACCCATATGTCATCATCAAACTAATCAAACAGCCTGTGTTCGACTCAACAATACCGCCGTAATTGTTCGAATGCACAATGGCAACGTAGTTTGTCAACAAAGACTTAATTCGCTTTTATGAAAGTATTGGAATCACCATCAAAGAAGTGTTCCACCTAACTCAACAAAACGGTGTAGTTGAAAGACTAAATCAACTCTTGTGGAAGCCGCAAGAACAATGCTTATTTATTCAAGGTTCCAATGTTTCTATGGGTAAGCCACGCCACCGCTTGCTACACCCAAAATCGCTCCCTTATACACACCTCTCTTGAAAAACTCCATATGAACTTGTTCATAAACCAAAACCCGATCTCTCCGCTTTGGTGCTTTGTGCTATCCAACCAATGACGTCAAGACCTAGGTAAATTAAGAGCAAAGGAGATATTGGAGTTTTGTTAGTTATGCACCAAACAATAAGGGTTACCAATCTACAACAAGAGAACCCAAATATCATGGAAACTATTCACGCTACGCTCGATGAGCGACCGGCCAAATGGCTCCCGGACAATCCAGCCGACCCGCACTTCAAAAAGTCCCCATTGGTTCATCACTTATACCAAACTCATCTCCAGCAACTCCATATGTACCTCCATCTGAAGATGATTTAAAGAAATTGTTTGATCCAATGTTTGATGAACACTATGAACCTAATGCTCGATGAAATGTCAGCCCCAAAGAGGTCTGCCCTATCCCCTCGAATGAAGTGAACCTCCGCCTCAATTTCATTAAGTCAAGAAGCTCCCGCCGCCGATCACTTTGTCTCATCAACAAATCATCAATCATCAAATGTACATCATGGAAGTGTTTCAGGCATCAATGATGAAGTTAATCCCTTTGCAACTCCCGAAGATGCTCCATTTGAAAATATCTTTGCTCCTCAATCATCATCGTAACCATCTTCATCGAGACATCGACCGCTACTTCGCCTACAACAACAACCACATGAACACCTTAGAAAATGGACACATGATCACCCATTGACAACATCATTGGAAATCTCTTCAAAGATCCACACTGAAACAACTTGCAACCGATGCCTTATGGTGCTTCTTCAACTCCTCAGACTTCTAAGGTCGAACCAAAAGACATTAAAACCGCCATGAATGAAGATCACCGTTCAATGCCATGCAAGATGAAATTCATGAGTTTGATCGACTTGATGTATGGGAGTTAGTACCGGCTCCAGATTGTGCTATGATCATTGCTCTGAAATGGATTTTCAAAGTGAAACTTGATGAGCATGGTGATGTCCTAAAGAACAAGGCTCGATTGGTTGCCAAAGGATACCATCAAGAAGAGGGTATTGACTTTGAAGAATCTTTTGCTCCTCTGTTGTGATCGGGCTATCGTAATCTTCTTGGCTACGCGCTAGTAAGAACATGGTCGTATATCGATGGATGTGAAAATGTTTTCATGGTGATTTGAAAGAGGTGGTTTACGCCTGTAGGGTTTTGAATCCGTAGCATCCTACTCATGTCTATCGCTTGAAAAGGCTCGCTACGGTTTAAAGCAAGCTCCTAGAGCATGGTATGATACGACAAAGTTTTTCTATCCACCGGATTCAAAGAAGCAGCTTGATCCACATTGTTCACCCTAAGTCGTGCAAACATTTAATTCATGCTCAAATTTATGTTGATGATATTATTTTTGCCTCGACCGACCCCAATGAACGTGATCGCTTTTCAAATGAAATGGGTTCCAAATTTCAAATGTCTATGATGGGACAAATGTCATTTTTCTTGGGATTAGAAATTTCACAAAGTCCCGGAGGCATTTTCATAAATCAATCTAAATATGCAAATGAGATCTTAAAGAAATTTGGATTTGATTATGACACCCCGTTGACACTCCCATGATTGAACGAACCAAGCCGGATGAGGACCACTCGTGGATCATGGTAGATCAAATAAAATATCGTAGCATGATTGATCCCCATGTACCCTCACAGCCAGCGCACTGCATATCTTGTTCGCTGCAGGCATGTGTGCTAGATATCGCTAAGCCTACCAAAAAGCACCTTGAAGCGTTAAACGAAGTCTTTCGGGTATTCCAAGGAACCATCAATATGGACTATGGTGATCATGCAGATGTCACTAATGTACCTAATGCATGCCGATCATGCAGATGTCAAGATACTCAAGTACATCGAGGTGCTCGCGGGTGATAAGCTTGTAAGGGTCTTCAAAGAAGCAAATGAGTACTTATATTTCTTCACAGAGGTCGACATAGCCATGTCATCTTGTTGCGCTCAAATCATTTGGATGAGATCACAATTATCCGACTATG
This sequence comes from Chrysanthemum makinoi, assembly GCA_910596185.1. NCBI lineage: Eukaryota > Viridiplantae > Streptophyta > Magnoliopsida > Asterales > Asteraceae > Chrysanthemum > Chrysanthemum makinoi. The sequence continues at coordinate 296,227,735 of OU343222.1, forward strand.
GCTTTGAATTCAACAAAATCCTCTCACATCGTGATAAAAGTGCTATTGCTCTCATGCAACAACATTCAACACTCAAGAGCAAAGCACATCGATATCCCACATCATTTCATCGTGAGCAAGTGGAAAACGGTGTGGTGGAACTCTATTTTGTGAAGTCAATACCGCTAGTACATCTTCACCAAAGCTCTTCCAAGAGAACGTTTTGAGTTTATTCTTCCACGACTTAGATTGAAAAGCCTTCACTCCAAACGCTTCGTGGAAGAAGAGGAGTAAAGGTCTTTCCTTCATCTATACTTTGTATATATTTATCCAAAAGCAAAATACAAAATTACAAAACCTTCAAAAAAAATCAAATAGAAAAATATAAAACTTTCAAAATCCATAAAAATGTGAAAAATTCGAAAAATCTTCAAAAATATTGTCATTTTGTCATGTTTTTCTGACTCGATAATATCTACTGCCTTAATGTTGTCATTCAAAGAATGATACGGACTTTAGATGTTGTTCAATGTTCTAAAAAAAAAAAAAAAATTGGGAGAAAAGAAAATGGTTTATCGTTACCGTATAACCCGTTTAAAGAAAGAACAGAGCCATGCTTTATCTCATGTTTCAACTTGCTGATTCTTGAAAACAAACATTTGTCATCAACAAGACAAATGTTTAACTTCAAATATTTTTCCTTCTAAAGATTCATCTGAAAAAATATTTGCAATCTTATGAAAACTCAATTGTTTTGAAAACACTTCGGACTCTATTTTTGAAAACCAAAAGAACTTATCAAATGTCAAAATTAATTCATCAATCAACGACTTTCGTCATTGATTGAGGGGGAGAATGATTTTTCAACTAAAATCAAAAAGTGTTCTTTTTCAAACAATTTATGCTTAAATGAGTAAGGTCTACTCTAAATGGTTTACAAAATATTACACAATTGGTTCCGCACCTTGGTTATTATTATGTTTTCAAAAGATAATTATGCATGTTATAATCAATGGAGTTTAAAGTCTCAAATCAGATCCTTATCGCTAAAACGCTTTCACAATCAAGTCACAATTCTCCTTAAAAGCCTTCAAAATCAATTTAAATCTATAAGAGATCACAAATCTCAAATGATTTGTTAATTGTGATCGGGGGAGAATTTGTGATTTAAATTGATTTAAACCGATAATTGATAGATGGTTTCATAAGTGATTAGTATGTTTGTCTCCGCAGAAGTGACAAACGATTTCAAATTTTTTCATGCATGTTGAGGGGAGCATCTATTTTAAACCTCAAATTATTGAAACGTGACTGAATTGTCTTGCGGTTCCTCTAATATGTGCAAAAATCTTTCAAAATTCGAGGCACATATTGAGGGGGAGCAAACTTGTGAAAACCTCATCCTTCCTTAAAATGTTTTATCTACTTAAATTGATTAGGAAGTGATGATGATCATTTTAGAAAATGTTAATCAAAAAGATTGGACCTTTCATTCTTAATCTAACGATTTCAAAGATCTCTTGCCTCCATGTGCTAAACAAATTTTAAATTTTTATGCATATGTTGAGGGGGAGCATTTCTAAAATATCAAAACAATTAAGATACAAAATGCTTTGATTCTATATCACAAGTATATTAATTGATTTTCAAATGGTTTTCAATTAGTTCCAATGGCAGATGAACAATACCAAAAAGACCGACCAACTTTACTTTATGTATGGTGATATAAGGATGATAAGGTTAGGTTGAGGTCCCATAATCCACCAGAACCGGAGGGATCTACCCAGGGACAATCCACTAGATAGTGTAGAAGTCCTTAGGTATGATGAAAAAAGGGAGAAAAGTGAGATATGGGAAGAGTGCGGACTGAGACTGAGCTAGTACTGGAATAAACCCAACAAGGTTCTAGTAATGAAGTCTCGGTAAGCACTGAAGGGGTTGAAGAATGAAAAAGAATTGAATGTGAAAAAGGGTGAAAAGAAATAGCCCTCCATTTATTCAACCTTAGGGTAGAAACCAGGGAACCGACATAATCTATCGACTTTCTCCTAGAGATTGTTGATATTGAAGAAGGAGACCCTCTCCCTAGTCTCCGGCATAGGAACCAAATATGCACAATTGAGTCTAGAGCCACGAGATCATCTTATAAATCTCTTTAGGACACTTTCAATGAAGACTCTCTGTTTCACACAATGTGGAAAGGGAGATTATATCTTATGAGTCCTACGCATTATCCTTGTGGTATTGCCAGAACATCTAAGTGATATGCATTCATATTCACGATGAAGATGGAAAGCCTTCTGGAGCCAACATCAAACAAGCTCCTGGTAGGTGGCATGTAAGATCTATCCAATAGATCAACCATGTGACAACTGGACATAAACAATGAAGAGATTCAATCTGTTGAATCTTTCCTGGTTCAGGTTATGGATTGACGGATACCTTTGAAAAACCGGTCGTTGTGCTTAAAAACTCTTTTCTTTAGCACGTCGACTGTGTACTTATTACTCAAAATAAAAGGTGTTTTGATTGATAATTGATTTTCATTAAAACCTTCGTTGTATTGCAAAAACAATTTCTATTGAGCAATACACGATTGTTTTTTCAAATCTCTTTTCATCAATCAGTGAATCTCGTTTCGCTGGTTCACTCACTCCGTGTTGTCTTCTTTGAGACGTTCCGGTTTGAGAACAGCTAGAGCAGCTGCGAAACCCTGTCAAGGAAATTCTTCGGAATTATACCTGATCACAGGCAGTACTTGTACTGATCAACGGGGAACCGTGGGCCGTGTACCTCAATTCATCGAAAGTGATCAAAGACACTTTCGTGCGCTTTATTGCTAACTGTTTTATGCAGGTACACCCCGACGTTTGCAGCTGATCAGAATGAAGCGGTCAATCCATAGCCGCATGCTCACACAACACATTCATATCTAAAGAAATCATGATTAGTGCATCAATGACTCTGATATTTTCACTCCATGCTTCTGCTACGCTGCTGCCAATATCATGAATCAACGAAAGCTTCCGCTACTCTGATAAGAATAAATCATGATCCAGAATGTGGGCATGTCGGTCCAAAAGTCACAACATCACATAATACCAACACCACAATGGATGAGTCAGATTTAATGTCGCTGATGATCTCAAAGCTGGCTCAAAACTCAGTATCACATGGATCAGTTAAAGACCTCCACTCAGATTATCCAAAACATGCAAAAATGAAGAATCAAAGACTACGAGCTACAGAACAAGAATCCAAGAACAATCTCAATGTAATATCTGTTTGTTTTATATGAAGTTTAATGTATGTTTGAGGTGACCTCCCTTAGGGGGAGATTGTTAGGATTTGGAAAATCCAGTAGTTAAAGTGTCGGTCACCTCAAGTATATGTAATCGTTAGAAAGCTCGTAGTCGTAGTTATTTAATGTTAAGTAGTATTTAGTTATGTAACACCGTGGAGGACGGACGGGTCTTTACCCACTGTATGCCTGATCCACAGCCCGTAAGGTGGCGTTTTATTGTAAGACTATAAATACTCTCTACCTCCCAAGGTAGAGAGTTGGAGCTCATAATAAGATTTTTCTTTCTCTCACTAAAGTTCCCAACTCTCTTCCATTTCTCTCTCTAGAACTTTCTCTCTCTAAACATATTGTACGCCCCATAGTGATTATGGTTTAGTGTGTTTGTGAAATCCAATATGTTACATTTTATTTCAAAGAAAACACACACTTACACATTCAAGCACACCCCTCAAATGACACATTTGAGGGGTATTTATACTTCCATACTAAACACCCTAATGGGCTGGGCTTGGGCTTGGATTGGACTTGGATTGGATAATAACTTACATAAGGCTAGCTTAACATAACTATTAGCCATTTAGCTTAGCCCAATCCACGAGCCCGTTGACTATTCTATCACGATATCTAATACACATTACAAAGTTCCTAAACGTGAATGACCATCACTTCTATAAAATATTATTAAGGCTAACATTCTCCCCCTAAAGGGTGGTCATTCAAAAGATGCTCAACTTGATTAGGTCTTTACTTTCCTTGAGCTTGAACTTTATGTGTAGATATAGAATAGTCTTAATTCTTTGTTCCTTCATGCTTTGTAATCAGTTAATGTGGTATTCTGCCATACGTCAACTTCTTTGGTTAGGTGTCTCCACGTCATTCTCCACCATGCTCACACTTCTTTTTGACTTTGAGTTTCCAATGATGAAGTTCTCGAGTCTTTAAATTTTGAAGATTCTTTGACATTGACGAAGAATCATCTTTAACTTTGTGTTGCCTTTGAATTTGATGAGAACTTCATTTGTCATATTGTTGGTATGAGCATGTGGAGAATCTGCACGATCTCTTCCTCCCGCGAGCATCCATCAGCAGCAGCTTCCCAAGTACAGTAACGAACACCAATTGATCATTGTAATCTTTTCTTGAAGAGTTGATTACTACAATTGTTCTACTGATGAATGTCTTGATTCCATTCACCTTGGTCGGGTGACTCAGCCGTCCTAATCCCATAAGGGACAGTTGGCATTACATTGAATAAATTCAAGTAACGACCCACATCTTCAGGATTCGATTCGTGAAAGGAATCTCCTTAGCGGGATTTCCAGCACTTACAGGTTCGAATGTCAAGGGTGTTAACAACATAGTGTGAAAACACATCTCTAATTCTTACAAAGGCTGTTCCTGAACTGGAGGCCCTCAAGAAGGCTAACACGATATACCGAAGTACATCTACAATTCAGGTGAGTCGATGAAGTACACCGAAGCATCACTTCACGACTGTAGACCGTTTGAGACACACTAAGTGTAACCCATAAAGAATTACCGAAGTGACCTGCTGTCAGGGCTGCTTGATGTTGACCCTGGCAGGAGTTTCCATTCAATCACTGAGGATCACAATTGTGAAACCTCTCATAAATGTTCTGGCAGATTTCTAAGATCTGCGTAGGACTCTAGAATGTATCACTTGTGTCCTTATTGTTGACGAAATGTCAAGTGTTCCTAAGAGATCTTTTAATGAATCTCGTGGCTCTAGACTCAATTAGTGCATTTTGGTTTTCCTGAGCGGAGACTAGGGAGAGGGTGTCCTTCTTCAATACCAACGATCTCTAAGAGAAAGTCGATAGATTATGTAGGGTTCCCAATGAGAATGAAACAAATCCTTTTAAGAGGAATTGAGTGGCTAGAAGGTTTAGTGCAGTGCCACTGGGTCCATGAAGTCTTTGTCTTCAATACCGGCCATCTTAGTGACAACCAGTAGCAGATGAATTGAACCCGGTTTATGCCCTAAGGTTGATTATGGAGGGCTATTTCTTTTCACCCTTTTCATTACATTTCTTTTTAATTCTTCAACCCCTTCTTTCTCCTTTCTCACAATACTCCTTTTTTCAATCATACCTAAGGACTTCTAACACTAACTATTGGTGATGTCCATGGGTAGATCCCTCCGGCTCTGGCGGATCATAGGACGAATTTCCTATCCTTAGTCACCTTATAACTCCATGACTATCCTATGTTTCCATAAAACCTTTTTCTTGAAAGTCTCTCAAAGTGTTTATGATTATAAAACATGTTTTGTTAATACATTGAGAGTTTTATATTTTCAGAAACACTCCCCCTTCACATGTGCTTATATTGTTTTAACTTAAATATGTACATTGAGGGTAGAGTTCACACTTTTTGAATTGATCGACTTTTAATGAACAAGACCGATTCGAGACACGTTTACATCACTAGTGAACTAGCTTGAAATTATTACCCGTCTTGGTCAAGTCCATAGAAAGTTTCTCGAGATGGAACATTTACAGACTTTGATTCCTCGTCAATTCAATGGTTTCAACTGAGTAGAGCTCTTTTGAGATTCAAACAACGATCATTAAACTTTTTGATCACATTTTAATCACGTCTTCTCCCCCTCAAAAATAGCATATTTGTGATATTTTTTATATCAACGGATTAAACAACATTTTTAGAATCTTTTGGGGAGACAAACGGATTTGATTTAAGCATGAATTTGAAACATTTTGGTTTCATACTCCCCTTTTAATAAAGCTTAATCAATTAAAGGGTTTTAGAGGGAGTTATCTTGAGCAAAAAATATTTTGAAAGATTTTGAAAATCTTTTTGAACATATTTGAAAAAGGTGCTCAAGATGATGGTGATTTCTCACCAGTTTTAAATGTAGTGCATTGAAGCATACACTAGATTTTTCTTTAAAAACACGAGTTTTGATATGAAAATAATCAAAAGTCATCATTTTAGTCCGAGTTTCGTACTGAAGTATACGAAAGCCATTTTTTGAAGAAATTTTTGAGAAACAACATGTTTTAGAAAAACATTAAAATAACTCTCGCTCAAGCATCTGTACATGTCCGTATCATTGTTGAATGACATTTCTAGAAACATACAGAATATCGATTATACGAGAGACATGTCGTGAGAAGAATATTTTTGTATTTTTGATTTTATATTGTTTTTGTATTTTTTGAAAGTTTTATATTTTTATATTTTGCTTTTGTTGGTTTTTGAAATTTTGTATTTTGTTTTTTCAAAAATATTTACAGCGAAGCTTGTTTGGAAAATCATTTTCAAGAAGATTCGAGAAGACGTTCTAACTCCTCAGGGGCTTTAGTAAATAGATCGGCGAGTTGGTAATCTGTCTTCATGAAAAATAATTCAACAGTACCTTCTTTTACGTGCTCTTTTATGAAGTGGTAGCAGACACGAATGTGCTTAGTCTTTGAGTGATGAACAGGATTGCATGAGATGGCTATGGCACTTTTCGAGTCACAATACATAGGTATTTTATCGAAAGTAAAGCCATAATATGTGAGTTGTGTTCTCATCCATATAATTTGAGCACAACACGCAGATAGAGACACATACTCTGCTTCAGCGGTTGAAAGTGCAGTGCAATCTTGTTTCTTTGAAGACCAGCTTACTAACTTTTCACCCAAAAATTATGCTCCTCTCCGATGTACTTTTTGTCTGTAACTTGATCACCTGCGTGGTCCGCATCCGAAAAGGCAATTAGATCAAATCCAGATTCCTTCGGATACCAAAGTCCCATGTGAATGGATGTCTTCAGGTACCGAAAGATCCGTTTAACCTCTTTGAGGTGAGTTTGGTAGGCTTTGCCTGAAACCGTGCTAATAAGCAAATAGCAAAATGAATATCGGGTCGACTAGCAATGAGGTACATGAGAGAACCAATCATGCTCTGATATTTTTTCGGATCAATAGGTTTCCCAAATAAATCGGCTCCAATTTTTGGTGAAGTTACCATTGGTGTTCCGACCGAATCACAGTTATCCTTACCATGATTTTTCAAAATCTCAGTTGTGTATTTGGCTTGATTTATAAAAATTCCACGTGGGGATTGATGTATTTGTAAACCAAGAAAAAATTTTAGTTCCCCCATCATGGACATTTCAAATTTGCTTTTCATGAATTTTTCAAAAATGTTTTGAAAGATTCGGATTAGTGGACCCAAAAATGATGTCGTCCACGTAAATCTGAAAAATCAAAATGTCATTGTTGTATTTTCGTGTAAACAAGGTAGGATCGACAGTTCCTTTGGTGAAATTTTTTAGAATTAGGAAAGAGGACAGTTCATCATACCACGCTCTCAGAGCTTGCTTTAAACCATAGAGTGCCTTTTTGAGTTTGTAGACGTAGTCCGAATGTTCCATGTCTATGAAGCCTTCTGGCTGACTCACATACACTTCTTCTTTTAGAGTGCCATTCAAGAATGCGGTCTTAATGTCCATCTGATAAACCGTGATATTTTTGTGAGCTGCATAGGCTAAGAATATCCTGACTGCTTCAAGTCTAGCTGCTGGTGCGAATGACTCTTCAAACTTTATCCCTTCTTCCTGTCTGTATCCTTTGGCCAGGAGACGAGCTTTGTTGCGAATTACAGTTATTTCTTCATCCCTTTTGTTCTTCCATAACCATTTGAGATCAATGACGCGAATGTCAATTGGTCTTGGAACCAAATCTCAAGAGTCATGTAGACGGTATTGGAGAAGTTCCTCCTGCATCGCTTCTATCCAAGCATTTTCTGCCATTGCCTCCCGAATGTTCTTTGGTTCTTTAGTGCTAATTGGGCAAAGGTAAATGCACAAGTCGCAGTCTGTGGCAAGTTGGCGTCTCGCCTGAATTGGCCGTGAAGGTTCACCAATAACTTGTTCAATTGGATGGTCTTTTGTCCACTTCAGAGTAGAAGGATACCATTGGTTAAACGTATGCGAGTTAGATGGTTCTCGTAAGCTTGAAGATGATTCAGCTGATTCCATAGCAAACGAGTTTTCAAATAAGTCTTCATCTAACGTTGCATCGTTCTGGTTTTGTGAAGGTTCTTCTTGAAATGATATATTTTGGTTTTGCTCATCAACTACTGGTAAAACTGTTTCAAGAATGGAATTTTCTGAAGTCGTTGTAGATGACGTTTATGGAGTTGGTGCATTGGTATCGACCGTGGTATATGCATCTTCTGTTGGAGGTGGTGGATGATTTTGAGCGGGTGCAGCGGAATGATGGTTTGATGCATTTTTCGAGGTTCCACCGAAGTATTCATCGAACATTAACTCGAAGAAATTCTCCTATTCTTTTTCATGAGGTGTATCAGCAAAAGTTGATGGAGCTCTTTGTTGTATGAGTCCTGAACTGATATGTCCAGAAGTCTGCAGGTTTGTGGTGGGTTCTAATCTGTTTTGATTAGAAGCCATCTGATTTAGCGCGGGTTCTAGAGCGAGTCTCTCAGAAGCCATCTGTGAAAGTTCGTCAAAATTCACATTCATCATCTCCATTATCTTCCTAGTTCTTCTGTTATACACCCCTGAATGCCCTCGAAGTTATCTCAATATCCAATGAAGATTCCAATATCACCTTTAGCTTTCAGTTTTCCTAGATCTTCCCTCGCTTTCGGATAGCACAAAGAGCCAAACACGTGAAGGTAAGAGATATCAGGTTTTCTGTTGTTCACTAGTTCATATGGGGTTTTATTGAATCTTGGATGGATTAGGGATCGATTCTGAGTGAAACAAGCAAAGAAGCATCACCCATAAAAATAACGGTGCACTAGAATAAATTAGCATTGTGCGAGCAGCTTCCACAAGAGTTCTATTTCTTCTTTCAACTACCCCATTCTCGTTGTGGAGTTCTAACAACTGATGTGTCTGATGTGATTCCAACATATTCAAAATAAGTTCTTAAATCCCGATTTGTAAATTCGTGTGCCGTTGTTCCGTTTCTTACTACCCTTACCGAGCTTGAAGAAGTACTTGAATACGCCTTAAAGGTGATGATGATGCCCGGTGCTTCGCCTTTTGATCTCGAAACTTAACCCATGTATATCTTGAATAGTCATCAACGATAACAAGAATATACTTTTTCCCATTAATGCTTTCAACTCTCATTGGGCCACATAAGTCCATGTGCAACATATACAACCTTGCTTTCGAACTAGGTACGAGTTTGGGTTTATATGATGCTCTTTTGCTTTTACCTTGTTCGCATGATGGACATAAGTGATCCTTGGTGTATTTGGACTTTGGAAGTCCGTTGACGATGATGTCTTTGGCAAGTTTGTTGATGGTGTCGAAATTGAGATGGGATAGTCTTCTATGCCACAACCAGGACTTTGTTCCAGATGCTCGTGTCATAAGACATGCTGGTGATGAAGAGGCCATTTGGTTAATGTCGATAGCATACAAGTTTGTATCACGATTCCCAGTTAAGACATTAGTGCCATCCAAGTTTCTAACGAAGCAAGCATTTTTCCTAAAAGCAACCTCTAAATCGCATCACAGAACCGCCTGACGAAACAAATTGTGTCCCAACCCTACAACATAGTAAACCAGAGTGATCAAATAATTTCAAAAAGGTAGATCTCCATAACCCATGATAGCTGCTACATGATCATTTCCAAAATGAACGGTTCCCATGAATTTCCAAACGAAATTGATCAGCAGCTTCAGATTCCTGGTCATGTGCTTGGAGCAACCCGAGTCGACGATCCAAAGACATATTTCGATAACTGCCAAATACAAGAAGAAGTTTTTGGAAACCGTTTTAATTTTGGTTCCTTTGGGTTAGAGGTAAAATCCTGATCACACTCATAGAAGTTTTCTACTGGGTATTCAGGTGTAGCACTCATTCTACCATTCTGTAGTGTGAAAATTCTACCCGTTGGTTTCCAAATATCATCCCTATAGTAAAGACTATGCTTCCTATCAGTAGTGTAAGACCTAAATCTTGCAACTAGACTTCTTATCAGTTTAGCATAAGTTCTTTTTGGAATGTTCTTCTGAATAGGCTTAACATTCTCATTCTTAGAAACACAATCATCATGAATATTAGATAAAGATTTCTTTCAAGTTAAACAAACAGATTCAACAGATTCATTAAACTTAGCAGATTGCATAGATTCATTACATTTAGATGAAATGTCTTTCTTATTACAAAGCGGTAAATTCCTAGGGTGTTCTTCTACTTTCTTCTCTTTATTCAAGCTACTACTCTTAGAGGCATGCGAGACTCTATTGTTCCTTGTATTGCTCTTAGGCTTTAGTCTGCTGCTCCTAGAGGTGCTTTTTAGTCCTGTAGAAGGTAAGGCACACGCATTAGGATTCACATTTTTATCTAGAGAAGTGGTTTCAGCTTTCCTAGTCTCTTTCGAGTGCTTGTCTAAACTTATGTCGTTTGTTCCATATGGTTTAGATGTGGAGGCAGACGCATTAGTGGTACTCATCTTAAAAAGGCCAGGTGCTAAAACTTTTGGTTTCTTGATAACCGCTTTTTCATTTTCACCAATTATTACTTTTTGCTTAGGCAAGGCTGGTGGAGTGACTGGTTTTGACAAATCTTTTTTCTCATTGGCTTTTGGAGGAGGCAGAGAAATTGACATTTTTGGTATGAAAACCGGTTTCGAAACATTTTCTTTCTCCTCAGTCAATGGTTTTGCAATCCTAGTATCCACAGCCTTTCCTTTTTGACATTCCAGCTGAGCCCTCAAAAGATCATTTTACTCTTTCATGTCCTTGTAGGCACGCTCATACGACTTTGTCATACTTCATTCCTCAGTTTTTCGATCAAGTTGTTTAAAATATGATACATTTTCTTTTTCAAGTTTTTCAAAAGCTTTTTCATATTTTGAACCAATTGCGGAGGTCTCAGACTGGAGTCTTTCATGATCTTCAACAGAATATGTTTGTAAGATAATGGACATAATATCAGTAGTCAGAACATCCTCGACGAGAGAATCATTCAAATTTTCCAAAACTTTGATGTGTTCAGAACATTCATTAGCTTGCTTTACCAGGGATTTATGGTCCTTGAAAAAGTCAACTGTTTCTTTCAAAAATGCTTGTTCAAAATGAATTACCCTTGCACTGATGTTATTCAATGGGAGGGGCAATTTGAGTTTCAAAAACTTTTCATTTCATCATCAAAACTAGAAAACCAGATGTTAGTTGTAATATTGGTTTTAGTTTTAACAGTCTCTTGAAGTCTCCCAATTCTAGTTTTAACATCTTCTAAAATTCTTCTAGCATCACTTGTGTTAAAAGGATTGTTTGAAGACATTTGTTCAATGTTCGAAAGTGATTTTGAGACACCAATTGGCTTTGAAACTGGTTTTGAAACAAATTTTGACTCTTTATTTGAAACACTGGGTGTTATAGAAAACTTTGACTTTTCTTTTTGCGGAACAAAAGTGATTCCATAAATTTTGTTCCATTTGATGTAGTCGATTGGTTTTATTGATGGATTCGTTTGTTTCATTTTTGATCTACTCTCGTCGGTGAGTTCTAACGTTTCATGAGAATCACGAACTTCACGTTCATGTTTATCCAACAAAGCTTTTCCATTATACAAAACATTCTGTTCTTTCTGAGCTTTCTTGAGTGCACAAGGAGGTTTGTTACCAAGAGCCATTTTTTGAGTTGTATGAAAATACGGATTTGTTTGATTTATTAACATATTGATAGTTTGACCAGAATGACCCATTGTAACAAGCAAATTTTCCAATTTGTTAATTTTTTCATTTTTCTCAAGAATTTCATCAAGAAGAGAATCTTGTCGTTTTGAAAAATCAGTTATCAACTTTTTCTTCTCTTTTTCAAGATCAGAATACGTTGCTTTTTGTTTAGAAAGTTGGTCTTTTAGATCAGAAATTTCCTTGTTTAAAGATTTTATTTTTAAGTTCAAATTCACATAAAGTGTGTCATACTTGATTTGCAATTGTTTTTATCATAAAACGGAATTTCAATAACCAATTTCTAATTCTGACTCTTTGTTTTTGTGAAATTCAAAAGCTTTTGCATTCTTCTTGTACCTCTCAAGCTCAGCGGTCAATTTATCATTTGCGGCCTTAACATCGTGATTGACCTTTTTAACTTTCTCAATTTCAATGTCACAGTTATTGATTAATGTTTCAAATAATGCACGTGTTTCCTCATCATTCTCAGTATTTTATGCCACAAAGCCTCCAGTAGGATCCACATTTGGAGTTTCAGAGTTAGTATTGCTACAACTCGGATTGTCCAGGTATGTATCATAAGTAGGTGCTAGCGTCACAGAATGTTGTTCATCATGAGTAAACACATAAAATATGACATTGTTATAGCAGGGATCAATGATTGGTACCTCAGATACTGCATTGGCATCATAAACAGGAGGTGCGTCAGAGTCAGTGTCGTACTTAGCTTCCTGAAGATTTGCCATGAAGATGCAGTTTGCATTGATTTCCTCTAGGTCTTCCAATTCATCCATAATAGCAAAAAAAAGTAATGTTCCTTAGCACTCAACTGTATCCCTGCTTCAGACTTCTGTGCCAACAACATTGCTTTCTGATGATACGCAATTCTCTTTTTCGGCTTAGTGGGACAATTCCTGCAATGCTGACCCACTCCTTGACAGTTGTAACACTTAACCTGATTACCCTGATTCACATTTCCATAATTCCCAACGACGGAGCCGCAACATTCCCATTCGATTACCCACTTTGCTTTATTTCCAACATTCTGACCGAATCGATTTCCAACATTCTGACCCAACTGATACACCCCGATACGAACCGCCACTGATTACCCATGTGAAATCCAGTTAGCATATCCCTCTGATTCCCAATAACTCTAACCATTTGTCCTTGTTGACCCATATTCAAACCCGGTGGCAATTTGCCTGCTATGTAGTGTTTGATGAAATCCTTTGGTTGTTGTTAGTTGGTGTAGAGTAGCGACCTTTGAATGCTTTAGTCAAATAATCAAATGCATTTGAAAAAGCCTCTTCTTGTTCAGCTTCAAGATTAGGGATTCCTTATTCCTGGTATTGTGGATACTGTTGTTGTTGAATGACTTGTTGTTCTGGTGGACAGAATTGTTGTTGAGGGATAACAGCTTGTGGTTGTGGAATGTATTGCTGCAAGTTGTTGTTAGTGGAAGATGATGAAGCTTGTTGTTGTGAGTTCACTGGAGTTGGAGTCTTTGCAATTAGTGCCAAGGGATCATGATTCTTTGCCAATCTTTCTATCCTAACTTCATTGACTTCAGCTTGGTTTTGTTTTAGAAAATCGTTGAGTTGATTAAAGTTCACCTGATGTAAGTCCTTTGTTTGGTTGACAATAGTAACATATCGTCCCCATTCTTCTGGAAGATTGTTGAGAAATTTGATGTTACTCACGATAGTTCTGGGTGCCAACTTGTTTCTGATAAGCTCATTCATTAAATTGCAAAACCTTCCATAGTAGGATTCAATGGATTCTCCTGGAGTTGATGTAAACTTCTCTCATTCAGTTAGCAGCTTGTTCTCCATGTCTTGTTGACCAATTTCTGTTCCATAACATAGCCATCTAACACGTTCCCACATATCGTAAGCGGTTTCACAACTGTCTACAGCAGCAAAGATGTCTCTTGGTAAACCCAGTTGGACAATGTGTATTGCCATGTCATCTGCTTCAACCTGCTTGTTATGCTCTTCAGTGTATTCAGATTCATATTGAACACGAAAAGATGGTGGGACGGGAGGTGTTGCATCAGGATTTCCAGGGTCTTGGACTTGTCGAGGCTTGAAGGGTCCATTTGTAATGGATTGAATCATGAGTTTTCCATTAGGTTTGGTCTTGATGTAGCGGAGCATACGACTTGTCCATTGAAGATATCCACCTTTTTCCAGCATAGGAGGACGGTTTTCGGCACCGGCTGCATGAATGTCTTGTTGAGTTGCCATTGATGAAGGTATTAGATGATAAAGTTGATGTAGGATCGATTCAACGATAAAGGAGTTGTGTTTGATGAAGATTAAGCTCGGTTGTTGTAGTGAAAATTGGGTCTAAAAACTTAAAAACCTCAATAACTTCTGTTCGGAGCATTTTTAGGACTCGAAGGTTGACTCGAATTAATTTCATTCGGCATGTCATTCTTCTTTTTCTCACGGTCGTTTTGATGGGTAGAACGCTGAAAACAGAGTTACGGTTCAAAAGTTATGGCCGTTTGAAGTTTTGCTCAAAATCTTACTCGTAAACCTTGTTCTTAGGCGTAGGATGCAGTGCTTATGCGTAAACTTCCTTATTCATAGGATTCCTTAGGCGTAGGATGAAGCTTATGCGTAGGATGAAGCTTATGCGTAAACTTTACCTTACGTGTAAACTTAGGTTAAACGTAAGCTTATGCGTAGACTAAACTCTTATAAGTAGAGTACCTTACACGTAAGAATTAACTTAGGCGTAGAAGTGCTTACTCGTAAGTTTTTAGGCTTATGCGTAAGTTTAGGTTTAAAACCAAAATCCTTTACACTCGTCCAAGTGTAAAAGATATCCACAAGTCGAAGTTTTCCACAAACTTATCCAAGTGAGGGAAGCACTGAGTAACCGTTGTTGCACGAAGAAACGTCACAAGATGCTTAAGCGTAGGATTTCACTTCTTACGCGTAGACCTTACGCTAGAGGATAAGGGTTTTGACTTTTCTTATGCGTAAAAAGAGGGTTTTGACTTTTTCGTACTTGATTTTCTTACGCGTAGAATACCCAGAATATTGCAAAAACACTATTTTTCACCCAAAAACTCGATTCCAAACGATTTCTTTTGCACAAACTTCTTCCAAAACACTTAAAGAGCAATAAAATCTACAACTTTAACCTAAAAACCACGTAAAAATCAAAACTTTATAACAAAAAGGTCACGTTCTATGTAAAAAATGCAACTTTTTGAAAACCTGTAAGCAAAAAACGTAACACAAACACTCCTAAACCATTGTTAGGCGATTGATACCAATTGTAGGACCTTGTTTTTCTCAACCTTATCATGAATATCACTTACCACACAAGTATAACACGTTAAACACAAGCTTAAAGATGAAGAAAGATTAAGAAAGGTGGTGACTTGAAGATATGTTACTCGTGTATGTGTAGAGAGAAAGATGAAAAAAAGATGATGTTTTATTTCAAAGAAAACACACACTTACACATTCAAGCACACCCCTCAAATGACATATTTGAGGGGTATTTATACTTCCATACTAAATACCCTAATGGGCTGGGCTTGGGCTTAGATTGGACTTGGATTGGATAATAACTTACATAAGGCTAGCTTAACATAACTATTAGCCATTTAACTTAGCCTAATCCACGAGCCCGTTGACTATTTGATGAGTGTGTAAATACTCATCATTTTTAGGTCAATCTGAACTGCAAAACATCTAAAAATGCTCAGAAATGCATCAAAATACTGAAAATATTCCAAAATTACATTTTATATGTTTCAGATGCAAAATGTTCAAAATCAGATGAAAAATGAGCAAAGTTTGCATAATTGGCAGTTTCAGTCCCCCAAGTTTCTAAAATTGTCAAAAATAGTCCCTGAGTCAAAATTTCAAAAGAAAAGTCACCAAAGGTCCTTTTAAAATCATAAGTTGTCAAAATTAGTCCTTTGGTGAAAAATATAAAAAGTTTGAGAAAATTAAAAGAATGGTCCTTCAAGTTTCAAAATTGGCAGAATTAGTCCCTGGAAAATGTGAAAATGGCAAGTTTGGTCCTTGTACTTTGTGAGATTGTCAATTTTGGTCCCTTGAAACCTCTTTGATGAATTGGCATCCAAGGTCCTTGCAATTTCAGAAATGACAACATTGGTCCCTATGTTATTTAACCCATTAAACCTAATTTGGACCCTTGCCTATCTATTGGACCCCTGTCAAATAACCATTTGGACCCCCTGGCTTATTAATAGCCGTGGTCAAACCTTTCAAAAGCCCCAACACGCTCCTTTTTCTTATCCTCTTCACCTGCTTTCTGCAACTCTCCCTGCAACACACTTCCCCCCTCCTCCAACTCACCTTTCCACTCAACTTGTTCCCTCCAAACACAACCTTCCAAGATACATTGATTACATCCCCTTACCCACACTCAATCTCACTCTCCTGCTTAAAACACATTTCCCGCCAAAATCCATTTCAAGGGCCAAGATCAATTTTACAAATCCAATGGATGAGAAAGATGGTGGGAATTATTCAGAGTGGAAAGAGAAAGACTTTGGGTATAAAGAGGAAGCAAGAAGAGGAATGAAGTAGTAGGAGTTTTAGTTTTAAATTACTTTTATGTCGTTTTTCTTAGTTATGTCTTAATTTAACTCAAAAGTTGTAATAATTTGTTCCTAAGTCTTAAACTCAGGTTACATTTTCAGTTTGATCAAGTTTTAATCATTAATTCCAAGTTTCCTTTAATTTCATGTTTGTATGCTTACTGTTAAAAATTCAAGTTTCCATTTCCTAAAAACAAGCTTCATACAGCTTGTTAATCAGTTTCAATAAGTTTATATAAGCTTTTCATAACTTTTTGAAAGCTTAAAATCAAGTTTCAAACAATTTTGTCTTCTGGTCAACAAAAGTCAACTGGGGGCCAAAATGGAAATGAAGATGAAAATGGGTGTTGCAGTGGTGATAATGGGTTGGATTTAGTTAGATTAGAGTAGTGTTAATTCTGGTTTTAGCCTGCAACCAGCTGGATCAGTTGTGAGTAGCTCTCTCACTTTTCATTTTTTTAGTCTAATTTGCATAATAAGCTTGTATTTGTTTCTGTGGTCACCTCTAGTTCTAACATGTTAATTTAGTTGTACTTAGGTCATGTAAGTCTAGTTTGATCAATGGTATATGTCAGTTAGCAGCTTGGTCAAGTGTAAATTGCTTATCAGTTCACAAAAATGGTGTTTGGTTAATGTGCTTTATCTGTCTTAGAGGCCTAATCAGTAGATAGAACCTCTTGGTTCATGTTTGTTTGGTTGTCTTTGACTCCCATCTGTCTTACTTTTGTGCCTATAGCATGTCCAAAGTCAAAATCCCATAAATCTGTCCATTCAGCTTATCTGTGGTGATTTTGGTAATTCAAGTTCTTGTTTTGTGTTCCAAATTCATAAAAAA
Source organism: Chrysanthemum makinoi (assembly GCA_910596185.1). Classification (NCBI taxonomy): domain Eukaryota; kingdom Viridiplantae; phylum Streptophyta; class Magnoliopsida; order Asterales; family Asteraceae; genus Chrysanthemum; species Chrysanthemum makinoi. The sequence goes on from OU343222.1 coordinate 296,245,141, forward strand.
GGATTGCATTGTCTTTATTTCATCATAATATATCTAGATCAGTCCAAAATTTAGCTTCAAAATTCATTTTAGTCAACTTTCTACTTTTGATAAAAAGTCAAAATATTGCAAAATCTCAGTTTTGGCCAACTGAGAGTGATTTTTCATTTACTCATCTCTGGACCAATGTCAATGAAAATTGTTGTTTCAAAAACTTCTCTTGGTCTATTTCTTTGTTACCATTTTTACAGATTTTTGTGAATTTTTCTTAAGCCTTAAACTGGCTTGTTAATCGGGTTAAGTTGTCCCCTGTGCAGACACGTTAACTGCACAGGGTTATGCAGTGTTTTGCAAGGTCCGCAGGTCTCAATTGAGCTCACCTAGGTCTGATATTTGGATTATAAGGTCTCACCCAGGTCTAGTCTAGGTTCCAATTTCTGTTTTCCTGTTTCCAGCTTATTTGAGTGCTTATTTCTTTGTCCAAAGTAAGCACCCCTTTAACTGTTTTAGCTCATTAGATCAATTCATCAAATCTTTGCAACCTGATAACCAGAGGTTATTGCTTGTTGATCTTTGTTGCATTTTAGTTCTATTAGCAGCTTATATCTTCTGTTTTGGTTTGGTGGCTTTTGGACTCCATTTGCTTATTTTAGTGCTTATTTCAATAAGCACTTGGTCATCAGTTTCTTATTTCTCCACACAAGCCCTTGTTTTTCCATTTTTCCTAGCTTCCTAATATCATTTTAGAGTTTTCCTGAAATTTTCAGATTTTTCTAAGTTGTTTTGCTATTTTTCTTAATTTAAATTAGTTTTTAAGCATTTTTAATTAGCTTTAAATACAAAAAATTAAGAAAAGATTCAAAAAAATAATTTTTCATTTTTCTTAAGTTAAGATAAATATAAAAAGTCAAAAAAATATTTTTCCATATTTTTCTTAGTTAAATTTGTATTTTTAAATAATTTAATTAGTTTTAAATAGTTTAAAATTCCTAGAAAATAGAAAAATAATCAGAAAATTACAAAAATAGTTTTGAAAATTCTATTTTGTTATTTTAGATTTTTCTAAGTCTTAATTTTATTTTTCAAGCTTTATTTCATCTTTTCTTTCATTTTAGGTTATTATTAATTAGTTAAAAATAGTTTTTAATTAATAATAATTAGATAATTAGTTATAAAAATAATTTTCCTTTTCTAAAAATTTTCTTTTATCATTAGGATTGTAAAAATGTATTTTTCATATTTTTAGGATTTATATTGTACAAGTTTCATTTTTTATTTTGTACGTTTACGTAGTTTTTTAATTTAAACGTAAGTTTTAGATTTTAAACGTTCATCACTTTAAATATAGTGATAGCGTTTATTTAATATATTTTATCTTTTTAATTTTCTTAATTTGTATTTAAGTCGCTTTAGTGATCATTAGTGATCATTTTATCGTCTGAGTTTGTTTTGACACACTATTGAGTCTCCGTGGGACTTAACGACCCGGGAATCCACTGTATTCTCTGATCTTCATTTGCATTTTGTGTCTGAGCAGTTTTAAGCTTGTTACGGTCGGCCATTCACAAGTGGCCGGCTTGAGTGATTTAGCTTGACTGTAGTTCAGCACAGATCAAATTTTGGCGCCGCTGCCGGGGAGCTGTGCTGATTATCTTCCGTCTAGCAGATTAGTGATTTGGATATTCACTCATTGTTCATACCATCTATATATGTTTATATTTTCTTTTAAAAATCAAAAACCCAAAAAGATTTTCAGTCTTTGTTTTTACATCATGTTTTTCAAAAATACCAAAAATAATCCTCTTTACCCTCTTACCCTTTTTGATTCTTTATCCCTTTACCCTCTATCCATTTGATTCTAACTTCTTCTATTCTGATGGAATCATCGATTCCTTGTGTCGGTTGTGGAGAACCGCTTTTCGGTTCACCGTGTCGTTGGTGTACGTGCGAACGATGCGGTAATGACATTCATAACGGAAGTTGTTTGTTTTGCGGTTCGAGGAATTCATGTTCTTATGATCAAAATTCTTTCAATGAGCCAAAAAATTTCTCCGACTACCCACCCCAACCCCAAAATTTTTCGTTCAATCAGCAGTATTGCTATGGTTGTGGGGATCCGTTAGTTGATTTTCGATGTCAACGATGTTCTTGCGAGAGGTGTGGAAATGATCTTTCGGATGGATTTTGTTCGTTTTGTGCTTCGGAAGCTGAAAACTCATGCACTTATCCGAACTTTTCCAATTATCCTCAAAACGATTTTAGCCACCCTCCTCAGTATTCATTTGAGCAAGAACCGTGCTATCAAAGTTTTAATGACACATCGTTTCAGAATGTACCGAATTTTTCTTGCACAAATTGTGGAGGTCCTCTTCAATGTCAACCGGGGAATCAAAATTACTATACTTCCGGTTTTGACAATTTCCAACCTCCACGGCACCATACGGTTCAAACTCCACCTGAACCGTTGCCTAAAGAAAATTCCCAAGATTTGGAAACCACAATGAAAAAACTTGATGATATAATTCAAAACCTTAAGAATCAAGTGAGTGGTGAGAAAACCATTGGAGAATTGCTAGCCGAAGAGCGAGAGGCCCGCCAATCAAGGGAAGAATTATTAGCCCTAGAGCATGCAGCTCTAAGGCGCTCCCAATTTCTTAAGGCAGCTCTATATGATGATGACGAGGAGGGTTTTTATCCTTTTAGAAATAATATTTCTCAACCTCCTCGGTCAGTTGATATCCCAGCAGTTGAGATTCCATCTCAAACAACTGCTATCACACCCGATATTCCCACTCACTCTCTGAACATGGGGGACGAGCATCTTGACACTGTTCATGAAAAGGAATCGGACGACTTCATAAAGTCTAGTGTTGAGAACCTTGTCCCAATCCCGAGAGAGTCACAGGGAACTTCTGATCATATGTGTGATTCTTCTTCCCTTCTTGAGTGTTCAAATGATCATTTGGAAACTTTCTCCGATTTTAGCGATGATTGTGCTTCCCATGGAGACATTGAGTATGTCGAGGCATCACTCCCACAGTCTGATCCTCTTCTTGAGGAGTTCACCGATGAACTCACTCACATCACCCACTTTCATCCGAAAGTGATGATGATCTCTTTGATTTCGAAGCGATCCGGGAGAGATGAAAGTCTCCTTGATAATGATCGTTCACTCACTTCTTATCCCAACGGTTCAATAGAGAATGTTGATCACTTTGTTCCCGAAACATTCAAAGCTACTTTCACCAATCCTCTATTTGAATTCGACTCAGAATTCACTTTAATTTCTGAGAATCCACTCTTTGATACTCAGATTGAGGATAGTGATGAGTCCACAATGGAACAAGAGTTCACAAATTCACATCATGTGAATGATTCTCTTCATGAGGAGTTCAATAGGTGAACTCACTCATATCATGACTCCGCTAGAGTATGATTGCTTGGATGGCAAAAATCATGATCGGGGGGAGAGAATCTCAATTTGCATAGTTATGACAAATCTTCCTACCCTCCCAACCGAGATGCCTTCCAACCCAAAGAGATCAACCAATAAAATCCAAATAAGTGCAACTGCACTTAATTCCGAGGAAGAAGATCTATTCATGATTGTTATCATGATTTTCCTTCTTTTCTTCACCTACCTGGTGACTTCCTCTCTTCTTCACTCGTTCGGGAGTGAGGACACTATCTTTGACCCAGGCATTTTCATGTACCATTTGTGAGCCGGTCATGCGTATATATCTCATCGGTTTGGAACTTTCACGTACTTCAATGTTTATCCAAACATCTTGAATGAAAGTCCGATGGAGATTGTTTCTTCCACTTTGCTTCCCCATGAACAAATTAATTCGGGGTCGAGTCAAGCTAGCGACTCGGGAATCAAAAACAGTAGCATGCCATATGGGTTTTCACCCATATTTCTGACTTCTTTCTATTTTCTACCACCCTAGTGTGGGGGAGTTACCCCACATGTTATATATATATATTTTCTAAAAATTTTTTTTTTTGAGTAAGTGTTCTACACTTACTCATTTGGTTATCAGTCCGCCTTGTCTAATAAACTAAAGGATTGGCTAATCCAGGAGCAAACGGCTCTTGGTAAAGATATCTCAAATCCGTTAACGGCTTGCAATTTGCCCAAAATTGTATGGTATTCAGCTCACCATATCCTAAAAGTGAAGAGTTGGCTAGCCCGCAAGTTTATGGCTTGTGGTAAAGGCAGTGGAAAAACCATAATTGGTAATCACCTCACCAAAGATAATATTGATAATTTATCTAAGAGTTGGCTAGTCCAGAGCAAACGGCTTCGGTAAAGACTAATCAAATCGTTTACTTATGATTTGCTCACAATCATTTGGTTATCAGTGTACCAAGGTTCTTACTTGAACTGAAACATTTGGCTACTCCAGAAGTGATGGCTTTTGGTAAAGAGTTTCAAATCCATTAAGTTTTTCTCAAGATTGCTAGGGACTAGCAATAGTTTAGTGTGGGGGATTGATGAGTGTGTAAATACTCATTATTTTTAGGTCAATCTGAAAGCAAAACATCTAAAATGCTCGAAATGCATCAAAATGATGAAAATATTCCAAAATTACATTTTATATGTTTCAGATGCAAAATGTTCAAAATCGGATGAAAAATGAGCAAAGTTTGCATAATTGGCGCAGTCCCCAAGTTTCTAAACTTGTCAAAAATAGTCCCTGAGTCAAAATTTCAAAAGAAAAGTCACCAAAGGTCCTTTTAAAATCATAAGTTGTCAAAATTAGTCCTTTGGTGAAAAATATAAAAAGTTTGAGAAAATTAAAAGAATGGTCCTTCAAGTTTCAAAATTGGCGAATTAGTCCTGGAAAATGTGAAAATGGCAAGTTTGGTCCTTGTACTTTGTGAGATTGTCAATTTTGGTCCCTTGAAACCTCTTTGATGAATTGGCAGCCAAGGTCCTTGCAATTTTAGAAATGACAACATTGGTCCCTATGTTATTTAACCCATTAAACCTAATTTGGACCCTTTGCCATCTATTGGACCCTGTCAAATAACCATTTGGACCCCCTGGCTTATTAATAGCCTGTGGTCAAACCTTTGGTCAAAAGCCCCAACACGCCTTTTCTTATCCTCTTCACCGCTTCGCAACTCTCCCTGCAACACACTTCCCCCCTCCTCCAACTCACCTTTCCATTCAACTTGTTCCCTCCAAACACAACCTTCCAAGATACATTGATTACATCCCCTTACCCACACTCAATCTCACTCTCCTGCTTAAAACACATTTCCCGCCAAAATCCATTTCAAGGGCCAAGATCAATTTTACAAATCCAATGGATGAGAAAGATGGTGGGAATTATTCAGAGTGGAAAGAGAAAGACTTTGGGTATAAAGAGGAAGCAAGAAGAGGAATGAAGTAGTAGGAGTTTTAGTTTTAAATTACTTTTATGTCGTTTTTCTTAGTTATGTCTTAATTTAACTCAAAAGTTGTAATAATTTGTTCCTAAGTCTTAAACTCAGTTACATTTTCAGCTTGATCAAGTTTTAATCATTAATTCCAAGTTTCCTTTAATTTCATGTTTGTATGCTTACTGTTAAAAATTCAAGTTTCCATTTCCTAAAAACAAGCTTCATACAGCTTGTTAATCAGTTTCAATAAGTTTATATAAGCTTTTCATAACTTTTTGAAAGCTTAAAATCAAGTTTCAAACAATTTTGTCTTCTGGTCAACAAAAGTCAACTGGGGGCCAAAATGGAAATGAAGATGAAAATGGGTGTTGCAGTGGTGATAATGGGTTGGATTTAGTTAGATTAGAGTAGTGTTAATTCTGGTTTTAGCCTGCAACCACCGGATCGATGTGAGTAGCTCTCTCACTTTTCATTTTTTTAGTCTAATTTGCATAATAAGCTTGTATCTGTTTCTGTGGTCACCTCTAGTTCTAACATGTTAATTTAGTTGTACTTAGGTCATGTAAGTCTAGTTTGATCAATGGTATATGTCAGTTAGCAGCTTGGTCAAGTGTAAATTGCTTATCAGTTCACAAAAATGGTGTTTGGTTAATGTGCTTTATCTGTCTTAGAGGCCTAATCAGTAGATAGAACCTCTTGGTTCATGTTTGTTTGGTTGTCTTTGACTCCCATCTGTCTTACTTTTGTGCCTATAGCATGTCCAAAGTCAAAATCCCATAAATCTGTCCATTCAGCTTATCTGTGGTGATTTTGGTAATTCAAGTTCTTGTTTTGTGTTCCAAGTTCATAAAAAAGGATTGCATTGTCTTTATTTCATCATAATATATCTAGATCAGTCCAAAATTTAGCTTCAAAATTCATTTTAGTCAACTTTCTACTTTTTCATCAAAAGTCAAAATATTGCAAAATCTCGTTTGGCTAACCGAGAGTGATTTTTCATTTACTCATCTCTGGACCAATGTCAATGAAAATTGTTGTTTCAAAAACTTCTCTTGGTCTATTTCTTTGTTACCATTTTTACAGATTTTTGTGAATTTTTCTTAAGCCTTAAACTGGCTTGTTAATCAGGGCTTAAGTGCCCTGTGCAGGACACCTAACTGCATTGGGTTATGCAGGTTTTGCAAGGTCTGCACAGGTCTCAATTGAGCTCACCTAGGTCTGATATTTGGATTATAAGGTCTCACCCAGGTCTAGTCTAGGTTCCAATTTCTGTTTTCCTGTTTCCAGCTTATTTGAGTGCTTATTTCTTTGTCCAAAGTAAGCACCCCTTTAACTGTTTTAGCTCATTAGATCAATTCATCAAATCTTTGCAACCTGATAACCAGAGGTTATTGCTTGTTGATCTTTGTTGCATTTTAGTTCTATTAGCAGCTTATATCTTCTGTTTTGGTTTGGTGGCTTTTGGACTCCATTTGCTTATTTTAGTGCTTATTTCAATAAGCACTTGGTCATCAGTTTCTTATTTCTCCACACAAGCCCTTGTTTTTCCATTTTTCCTAGCTTCCTAATATCATTTTAGAGTTTTCCTGAAATTTTCAGATTTTTCTAAGTTGTTTTGCTATTTTTCTTAATTTAAATTAGTTTTTAAGCATTTTTAATTAGCTTTAAATACAAAAAATTAAGAAAAGATTCAAAAAAATAATTTTTCATTTTTATTAAGTTAAGATAAATATAAAAAGTCAAAAAAATATTTTTCCATATTTTTCTTAGTTAAATTTGTATTTTTAAATAATTTAATTAGTTTTAAATAGTTTAAAATTCCTAGAAAATAGAAAAATAATCAGAAAATTACAAAAATAGTTTTGAAAATTCTATTTTGTTATTTTAGATTTTTCTAAGTCTTAATTTTATTTTTCAAGCTTTATTTCATCTTTTCTTTCATTTTAGGTTATTATTAATTAGTTAAAAATAGTTTTTAATTAATAATAATTAGATAATTAGTTATAAAAATAATTTTACTTTTCTAAAAATTTTCTTTTATCATTAGGATTGTAAAAATGTATTTTTCATATTTTTAGGATTTATATTGTACAAGTTTCATTTTTTATTTTGTACGTTTACGTAGTTTTTTAATTTAAACGTAAGTTTTAGATTTTAAACGTTCATCACTTTAAATATAGTGATAGCGTTTATTTAATATATTTTATCTTTTTAATTTTCTTAATTTGTATTTAAGTCGCTTTATTTTATAACCTTTTTCAGTAGTGTAATATTCAATCCTAATCCTTTCTGATCACTATCATTAGTGATCATTTTATCGTCTGAGTTTGTTTTGACACACCATTGAGTCTCCGTGGGACTTAACGACCCGGGAATCCACTGTATTCTCTGATCTTCATTTGCATTTTGTGTCTGAGCAGTTTTAAGCTTGTTACGGTCGGCCATTCACAAGTGGCCGGCTTGAGTGATTTAGCTTGACTGTAGTTCAGCACAGATCACTATTCTATCACGATATCTAACACACGTTACAAATTTCCTAAACGTGAATGACCATCACTTCTATAAAATATTATTAAGGCTAACAGATATTGAACACCTTTTTGAATCTTGTACTTAGCATCTATAACATCCTCCTCAGGGTCATGTTCTTCCACAATATACTTACCAGTTAAAGTGGGGATTGAATTATCTCTGGTTCCTATAAAGTTACCCTTTGATAAGGTTTTAAAATGTATCTTTTTGAGGGGTCGTTTAAGCCCTTATTTGATCACTTTTGTATCCGTTATTATTTAATATCGTTCCTTTTCACTTTTTAGGTATCTTGAAGGCAAAATGCTGGAATGACACTTATTCGGACGAAAAGGCGCGAATATACGAATAAAATGGCCAAAGTCAAGAATCGAGACACTCAGCAGCTGGAGTGAAGGGGACGGCGTCAGGCACAAATCGCGGACGTCGGATAACTTTTGTGACGGCCAAGAGCCAAATTTCTTATTTACAAGTGACGGCTTCGGTTTTAAAAAGTAGGCGCCGCAACTCGGACGACCTAGATTTGATCCAGACGACGTCCGAGAAGGGGACGGCATCACAAGCATAAGGTGACGTCGTCGCAAGACTAACGTGGCCAAGACGAAACCCTAATAACGGTGACCGACAAATCACAAATCAAAAGGTGCGCCGTCGATTTGTAATCTTATATATATAATCCGAATTTTTTAGTTTTCAGTGTGTAGTCTTTTGGAGTAAAAACCTAAACCGAACCAAGGCTGTCTTGTACAGTATTTTAGGGTTCCATAACCTATCTTGCATGTTTTCCATGTCCGGCTAATTTACTTGTGTGTTTGTATAGGGAATATGAAACTTAATTATTAAATATTGATTGGTTGTCTCTTATCTTAATTTTTAATGATCTAGTATTGCGATTGGTCATTCGTTGTGTAGTTAATGCTTGATTAATCTTTGTGAACCTTAGCTTATAGTACCTAGAGTCATTGTAGGCTAAACCATCCGAAGAGTACCTTAGATTTAAAGTTTATAAATCCTAGAGATTTTGTAGTCATTAACCTTTGGTAGTTTCAAAGAGATAGGGATAAACGCATACCCTACGACCTTAGACACACAACGCAATTAAGAATAAGGACGTGACAATTCAACCACCATTAGGAGATAATTAAGGAGTAATAAAACCTAAGTAAACACATCTTTAAATCATCATACGAGCACACAATAATTAGACAAAGACTACATACACCTTAGATTAGATAATTAGACGAATAGAGTAATCGGTAGAAATACCAACCCCCCAAATCCATACCCCGAGATTCGTACCTTTCCATTTCCTAAAAACATAAAAAAGATAAAAAATAATCTTCCTCAACCCCAACCTTAGCGTAGTAACTTCTCACTAGCATTCCTATTCCCTAGAGAATGATATCAATTCCCGTGGCTTACCCTAATACTACACTACAACGATTAGGTTCAGTGCCTAGGGTGTTGAAAAACTTGCTCGACGAAAAGGAAGTTCCTTTGACCTAACGACGAGTGTAGCATTATCAAGTTTTGGCGCCGCGGAATAGAATAGCTAGTTAGGAGTCCACCTCTTTTAGGTTTCCTTGCTTGATTCCTATCAAGTAAGCCTTTTTCTCATTTTTAGCTTCCTTGTAGTCTATCCCCCTTCTTTGTGTTTGTGTTCGTAAACCCCTTTTCATTTGTCGCTATGGCAAGTGAAGTTACATTTGAATCATTAACAAATGAGGAACAATTGAATTTCTCAAATTGGATTGGTTTTTATTGTTCTAATGAATTTATGAGTGAACTTAGAGATATCCAAAAGGAGACGGGTGTGAGGTTGGATGGATTTGAAAAATGTTGTGCTTATGTGACTTCTATTCAACGATCATTGTCAGGATCAACTCCTTTTAGTAAGACCATCTGGAAATTTTTTGAGAAAAGCCTCCTAAGCATAAACCATCAGTTGTCTCAACTTGAGGAAATGGATAAGGAGGATTTATCTAACCTTAGGCATCATGATAAAAAAGACCTAGTTTTTAAGAACATGGAACCTAAACTCGAACAAGGTTGTGAGATGGTTAGAGTTGAAATACTTAGTTGCATGTGTGGGATAGATTTCAAAACATATGACACACATGAGGAATCCTTTAGGCAAATAGAACATAGTAGTCAAGTTTTTTAGAACAATTCTTATGAATCTGACCAAGAATTTGAAATGGCCAAAGAAGGATTTGAGATGCTTAGGAGTGTATTTGGGTTAGATCATACTAATGAACATTTAGCAGATCTAGATATAATGAAGAATGAGGTGGAAACTCCAAGCCCACAAGCCCTACCATCACTTGAGGAACACACATGATCTATAACTTACCCGGAAAAAGTAGAAGAGACTATAGGAACCCCGATTGGTATAGAACCTTTGGACCAAATGCCACTAGAGAATGTAGGTTTAGATGCTTGTTTTCATGACCTCTCTCTTAGTCTTAGGGAAGCTCCTAATTTTGATGAACCGGAGCCTCAACCAAAAACCTTACCCAATTTTCCGTCTTTAGATGTGAATCTAGGAATTGAATTAGGCCTCAATCCACCCATCAAAATAAATAGTCCGGGTAGTTGCTTGATAAAGGTGGTAGACTCTAGGCCATGTAGAGTGGAAGCTAATATAGGAGTAACCCATGACGTTACACACTTATATCACACATTCATGTTTGATAACAAGAAACATTATGGGTTTAAACCGGGTTTATTAGGTTAAGATGGATCCTTAACTAAGAATCTTTTGAAGTTGATAGAAGATGATCCATTTTCAAGAGAGAGATTTGATTCACCCGCTACACCCATAAAATTAGGTAAGGTTAGAATGAATGTAGCACACCCCTTTGAGCATATAAATCACCCATCACCCTCTCCTCACGTAGCAAATTTCCACCCTAAGGGTGTGTATCGCTACTATCACCCGCACTTAAGCTTAAGTGTAGGGAAAACCTCCCCTTTATCCGTTAAATAAGGGTAGAGTCAAGCTCGTGACTCGAACAAAAACAAGCGCTTCTTGGGTGGCAACTCAAAACCCTAAAATCTCAAATTGCGTGAAATGACAATTTTGCCCTCCAACTTAAAATTTTACCAACTCGGAAAACACGTCAACATCATTTAACAAGTTATATGATTGATAATATTTCCACATTATGAAAATAATAAACTTATGATATACATTAATAGAACTTGAATAATTAAAGTCTAAGTAACACATAAACACTACAACTTGTACACAATTAATCTAGACTTGGAACAAGGCTACATACATGAATGAAATGATAAAATGGAAAGTTTGGATTTGGTCTTTGATCCCCCATAATGGCCGGCCATATTGGCCTAGAATCACTCATCATATCAATTATTTTTAAAGCTTCATTTATCTCTTCATTTCATTTCAAAAATACACACAAGAAACCCTAGCTCTCTCTTGAAAAAAAAGTGGCGGCACTATTCATTTTCTTCCATTTCATTCGAAATTCATACAAACCAAGGTGTTCCAAGGAGGCTTGTGATCGTAGGTGATCGTCTAGTGGGTGTTGTGATCATGTTTTGGTTCGATTTGGAGCTTGGACGTGGGTTAGATATTGTGTACGTGGGGTGGATCTAGCCAAAGGAGGTTTGGTGGTTTCGTGTTGGTTTGATTCTCATTTCTTTGTCACATTCACGCTACTAGGGTAACGTATCGTCATCTTGAATCTCCTCCTCTTTATTTCTTAATCTATTCGTGGCACCTATGATGTTCTAGGGTTTGTTATTTGATAAAATGGAACACATGAAATCATATATAAGTTTGTCTCATAAAATGATAAATCATGAATACATAAAACCTTGATTTCTAACATATGTTAATCAAATAACATGAGATATGAATATGAATACGAAACTGAATTTGGATTCTTTATATGTCGAATCATATATGTATTGTTATAGGGTTTAATGAGCTTATGAATTATATGATTAAGTATATGATAATGGAATTAATAACGAATGATTAACGAGTGGTTTTGATTAAAACATGGGGCGTACATATGGTTTGTGATGAAGGGATGGTTCGAATAAATATGATATCACATAAGGTGTTTTGTAATCTTGTATTAATCAAGCTAAAATGGTTTAAAACGGATTCGTTAATCATAACCTAAAAACTATGGTTTATAATGTTTATGTTAATTTATAAAATAAAGGGGTTGTTTTGTAAATGGTAAAACATGATGGATTAACTTGTTAATATACTAACTAAATGGATTAAATGAGTAAAATGAGTAAACTTACTATATTTACACTTTTAACCCTATACTTTACAATATTGACATTTTAAACCCTAAACTTTTGTAACTTGTCATAAATGATCCTTAAAGCATTATAATACTCATTTTCATTATTTAACTTGAGATAAGTAACTAAATATAGAAACCTGCTAAATATGGAAACCTGCTAAATATGGAAACCTGCTATTTTTAGAAAGTTACTAATTATGGAAATCTGCTATTTCTGGAAAGTTACTAAAAATAGAAACCTGCCTAAAATAGAAAGTTTCCTAAAATAGAGAGTACTTAAAATGGAAAGATTACTAAAATGGGAAACTTGCTAAAAATGGAAAGCCGTCTTAAACGAGTAATCTGATTCTTATAGAACGTTATTTAATTCATATAGGTCCCGGGCGACGTGATTGATCTCCTTTCTTGACTTTACTTTCATTGATTGATTGCTTCGAATAAGGTACAGATATTCTGACCTTTCTCATAAGGTTTCTCATGATCTCTTTGCATCTTTGATCTCTTGCCAATTTGATATTGAACCTTTGCTCTGCTATTGAACTATTGATATTGAACATTTGCTATTGACCCTTTGCTATTGAACCCTAATATTGATCCTTTGCTATTTGAACCTTTGATAATTGAACCATTGATATTGGACTATTGATTTGATTTGTGAACTGCTAATATTGGACTTTTGATATTGATTGAACTCTATGCTATACACTTTGACCTGTCAGTTGATACCCGAGCCATTAACTAGGCATGGGGGTTCCATGTCCGTGTCATTGATGCACCAATGGCATGACTCCAGTGCGCACGAGTGATGTTGCACACCGTCCCCATATTTGTATTGATTATGCGCGCTTTGGATATATTGTATGGCCACTATTTGTTTTGCAGGGGGCGTATGGATGCATCCTAGATTTGTATTGTATTGTATTGATATTGATATATTGTTTTGGTGATGTGGTTGGTGTGTGCAATACACCCCTCACATTTTGGGAGCCGATCACTCCATTTGCTACTTGAGGACTCCTCCTATTGGTTTGGTATTCCGAGGTCACCCTCCGAATACAATGGTTACTATTGGTTACTTGGCTGCTATTGCCACTATTGATATGGTTTGTTTTGTTGGCTCGGGATAGATTCTGACAACCCTTACACTTTTGATATACCTATATTGTACCTTCCGGATTCCCCACAGACCATATTCGAATTGACTATCCTTTACCCAATACCCTTATATGACTCACTCTACTACCAAGATATATATGTTCCATTGCTTTGATCTGTTACACTCTCATTCCGTTACTTCAGACCATCGTTCCATTCACGTACCGGGTTGTTATATGTTTATGGAATTTGATGATACTATTTATGTTTTATGTGACCATTGATTATCTTGCTATGATGTGATTCATATGCGGTTATCTGAGTTACCTGTTTCTAACTGATGATATGTGATCTCACTATTATGTGACCCTCTGTATTGACTGGTGATCATGCTAGTGTGTAAACGATAGTTTTTGTCTGTTTATCCTGTATACTTCTTTCAGTAAATTTCATGGACTATGATTATCCTATAGTATCCTTATCTGCTTGTTGTTGACCTGCAATGTTTGCATTTCGGTTTATGCTACAGCTTGGTTTGGTAAATGGTTCAGCTTGTGACGTCTGGCTTGTTAACTTGTTTAATTGCCTTGCTATGCCTAGTTCATTTAATTATATTGCTCTTACTGTATTTCCTATTGTTACGTGTGACTGCCATGTTTTGACTACTATTAGTACTTCCATTGTTATGATACCGGTTATGTTTTCAACTAAGAGTTGTGACCTGTGTGAATTGCCATGCCTACTTATTATTTAATTGCTTCCGCTCCTGTAGATATCTGCTTGGCTTGTATGTTTTCTCGATTCGAATTGATGGTATGACATATGTGTTGTGTGGATGCTTACCGCTATGTTTGCTTATGTTTCAGTTCTTGTATGCTTTGTTTGTATGTGCTTGTTTATATGTCTTCATGCTTTGTTTTGCTTTGTTCTCCTTGTTATCTGTTCGCTTTGGATATCTGTATAATTGTGTTCTGCAGGATCCTCTTGACTTATTTTCTCATTTCATTGCGACTTTGTTATCCGTTTCCTTTGTTTCATTTTGCATTTCAGATTTTATTTAGCTTTCGCTATATCTGTCACCTCCTGGGCTTTTTAAGCTCACCGCATTTCTTTCCTCGCGCAGTTTTAGGTTTGAAGATAGGCTTTGATTGGGCTGAGAGGTGGATTATCTGAGTGGACTAACCCTAGTTACCTTATTATTTGGACTTATTTTGGCGGGCTTTTGTTTTGAGATTTCATTTTATCTTAGACATTTTGGGTTTTGTAATTTTCCTTGTAAATCATTGTTTAAATTACTTGATACTTTAATTCTTTAGACTTCCGTTTTAATTGTATGTTCTGATATGACACCAGAATGTGACACTTTTGCCCTTGTCGGGTTGGGGTGTTACAATTATGGTATCAGAGCCAGGTTTCGTCTTGTTGACCTTAGGTTTGACCTGTGAGGATTGGGTAGACATTAGGCTTCCGTCTGTTCCGATATTTTCCGATTCCTTTTGATTGCCGTTCAGTTTTGACTCCGATAATCTTTTGTCTTCACTGTTTTGCTCTTCTTCTCCTCGCATTTGATTTTATTATTTTGTCTTCGCACATCCGTTTGTCGATCGTTAGATGGAGACTGCCCGTGGAGCCAAAGACGATGGTGCGAACCTGCGTGCGCAACATTCTCCGAAAGCCGAGAGGTTCGTGAAGCGTAAGTCGTACCGACCGCTGCTGCGGAGACATCGATGCCGTTGGAGGGAGCCGACGGATCAACCAAATACGCAAAAGACGGAGACAAGATTCAACCGGTGGCTGAGAAGGTTCATCTACTTCATGTGATTTGGGCGCGACTTGTGTTACTCCGATTCGTTTGTCATGCGTTTTGGGCGGTTTGATATTCTCTAAGTGATTCTCATCAGATTGCTTTTCTTGATTTGTTCGAACTCGGTTTGAATGGTGAAGTTTTATCGCTTGGGCATGTGGTTAATATCTCGTTTTCTTTTGGATCGCCGTAATGAGTCATGAGGAACCGTTTCATCAAGTTGGTGACCTTCTTCTTTGGTGATATGGTAAGTTGTTTGATGTAGTATGTTGTATGTATGTGATCCGCCTGCTTTGGTATGTTAATTGTTATCTGTATGTGATATGTTTTGTGTGATTTGACTATGTGGTTTTGTCATGACCCGACGTAATATGGTGACAATAAGGGCTTGTTATGTGATGCAAGTATTATGACGCCCGATCAACGTGATAATACCGAGATCATATAATTTGAACTTATTGGAATCATACGACGTTTTGGGAAATGCCTGGGTTGGTACGTGAATGGACTAAGACTTAAAACCGTTATTTGTCACTCCTCATGTTCGATTGGAATTTCAGTACCTCTTTGTGAGATTCTCACCATATCCTGTACGTAAGATTTGTACGCTTTGAAACTGATACGATTATGATCTGTATGAAACTATGAATTGCTATGTCTGCCTTGAACTCGTTCGTCTCTGTGTACCCATGCGACTTCAATTTTCGAGGACGAAAATTTTCTTTTTAGATGGGAAGAGTTGTAAAACCCTAAAATCTCAAATCGCGTGAAATGACAATTTTGCCCTCCAACTTAAAATTTTACCAACTCGGAAAACACGTCAACATCATTTAACAAGTTATATGATTGATAATATTTCCACATTATGAAAATAATAAACTTATGATATACATTAATAGAACTTGAATAATTAAAGTCTAAGTAACACATAAACACTACAACTTGTACACAATTAATCTAGACTTGGAACAAGGCTACATACATGAATGAAATGATAAAATGGAAAGTTTGGATTTGGTCTTTGATCCCCCATAATGGCCGGCCATATTGGCCTAGAATCACTCATCATATCAATTATTTTTAAAGCTTCATTTATCTCTTCATTTCATTTCAAAAATACACACAAGAAACCCTAGCTCTCTCTCTTGAAAAAAAAGTGGCGGCACTATTCATTTTCTTCCATTTCATTCGAAATTCATACAAACCAAGGTGTTCCAAGGAGGCTTGTGATCGTAGGTGATCGTCTAGTGGGTGTTGTGATCATGTTTTGGTTCGATTTGGAGCTTGGACGTGGGTTAGATATTGTGTACGTGGGGTGGATCTAGCCAAAGGAGGTTTGGTGGTTTCGTGTTGGTTTGATTCTCATTTCTTTGTCACATTCACGCTACTAGGGTAACGTATCGTCATCTTGAATCTCCTCCTCTTTATTTCTTAATCTATTCGTGGCACCTATGATGTTCTAGGGTTTGTTATTTGATAAAATGGAACACATGAAATCATATATAAGTTTGTCTCATAAAATGATAAATCATGAATACATAAAACCTTGATTTCTAACATATGTTAATCGAATAACATGAGATATGAATATGAATACTGAAATGAATTTGGATTCTTTATATGTCGAATCATATATGTATTGTTATAGGGTTTAATGAGCTTATGAATTATATGATTAAGTATATGATAATGGAATTAATAACGAATGATTAACGAGTGGTTTTGATTAAAACATGGGGCGTACATATGGTTTGTGATGAAGGGATGGTTCGAATAAATATGATATCACATAAGGTGTTTTGTAATCTTGTATTAATTAAGCTAATATGGTTTAAAACGGATTCGTTAATCATAACCTAAAAACTATGGTTTATAATGTTTATGTTAATTTATAAAATAAAGGGGTTGTTTTGTAAATGGTAAAACATGATGGATTAACTTGTTAATATACTAACTAAATGGATTAAATGAGTAAAATGAGTAAACTTACTATATTTACACTTTTAACCCTATACTTTACAATATTGACATTTTAAACCCTAAACTTTTGTAACTTGTCATAAATGATCCTTAAAGCATTATAATACTCATTTTCATTATTTAACTTGAGATAAGTAACTAAATATAGAAACCTGCTAAATATGGAAACCTGCTAAATATGGAAACCTGCTATTTTTAGAAAGTTACTAATTATGGAAATCTGCTATTTCTGGAAAGTTACTAAAAATAGAAACTTGCCTAAAATAGAAAGTTTCCTAAAATAGAAAGTACTTAAAATGGAAAGATTACTAAAATGGGAAACTTGCTAAAAATGGAAAGCCGTCTTAAACGAGTAATCTGATTCTTATAGAACGTTATTTAATTCATATAGGTTCCGGGCGACGTGATTGATCTCCTTTCTTGACTTTACTTTCATTGATTGATTGCTTCGAATAAGGTACAGATATTCTGACCTTCTCATAAGGTTTCTCATGATCTCTTTGCATCTTTGATCTCTTGCCAATTTGATATTGAACCTTTGCTCTGCTATTGAACTATTGATATTGAACATTTGCTATTGACCCTTTGCTATTGAACCCTAATATTGATCCTTTGCTATTTGAACCTTTGATAATTGAACCATTGATATTGGACTATTGATTTGATTTGTGAACTGCTAATATTGGACTTTTGATATTGATTGAACTCTATGCTATACACTTTGACCTCGCCGTTGATACCCGAGCCATCAACTAGGCATGGGGGTTCCATGTCCGTGTCATTGATGCACCAATGGCATGACTCAGGTGCACGCAGTGATGTTGCACACCATCCCCATATTTGTATTGATTATGCGCGCTTTGGATATATTGTATGGCCACTATTTGTTTTGCAAGGGGCGTATGGATGCATCCTAGATTTGTATTGTATTGTATTGATATTGATATATTGTTTTGGTGATGTGGTTGGTGTGTGCAATACACCCTCACATTTTGGGGTGATCACTCCATTTGCTACTTGAGGACTCCCCTCGTATTGGTTTGGTATTCCGAGGTCACTCCTCCGAATACAATGGTTACTATTGGTTACTTGGCTGCTATTGCCACTATTGATATGGTTTGTTTTGTTGGCTCGGATAGATTCTCGACAACCCTTACACTTTTGATATACCTATATTGTACCTTCGGATTCCCCACAGACCATATTCGAATTGACTATCCTTTACCCAATACCCTTATATGACTCACTCTACTACCAAGATATATATGTTCCATTGCTTTGATCTGTTACACTCTCATTCCGTTACTTTCGCACCATCGCTCCATTCACGCATCGGGTTGTTATATGTTTATGGAATTTGATGATACTATTTATGTTTTATGTGACCATTGATTATCTTGCTATGATGTGATTCATATGCGTTATCTGAGTTACTGTTTCTAACCGATGATATGTGATCTCACTATTATGTGACCCTCTGTATTGACCGGTGATCATGCTAGTGTGTAAACGATAGTTTTTGTCTGTTTATCCTGTATACTTCTTTCAAGAAATTTCATGGACTATGATCATCCTATAGTATCCTTATCTGCTTGTTGTTGACCTGCAATGTTTGCATTTCGTTTATGCTACGCTTGGTTTGGTAAATGGTTCACTTGTGACGTCGGCTTGTTAACTTGTTTAATTGCCTTGCTATGCCTAGTTCATTTAATTATATTGCTCTTATCAGTATTTCCTATTGTTACGTGATCGCCATGTTTTGACTACTATTAGTACTTCCATTGTTATGATACCGGTTATGTTTTCAACTAAGAGTTGTGACCTGTGTGAATTGCCATGCCTACTTATTATTTAATTGCTTCCGCTTTCCTGTAGATATCTGTTTGGCTTGTATGTTTTCTCGATTCCGAATTGATGGTATGACATATGTGTTGTGTGGATGCACCGCTATGTTTGCTTATGTTTCAGTTCTTGTATGCCTTGTTTGTATGTGCTTGTTTATATGTCTTCGATGCTTTGTTTTGCTTTGTTCTCCTTGTTATCTGTTCGCTTTGGATATCTGTATAATTGTGTTCTGCAGGATCCTCTTGACTTATTTTCTCATTTCATTGCGACTTTGTTATCCGTTTCCTTTGTTTCATTTTGCATTTCAGATTTTATTTAGCTTTCGCTCGTTATATCCGTTCACTGGGCTTTTTAAGCTCACCGCATTTCTTTTCCTCTGCAGTGTTTTAGGTTTGAAGATGGGTTTTGATTGGGCTGAGAGGTGGATTATCTGAGTGGACTAACCCTAGTTACCTTATTATTTGGACTTATTTTGGCGGGCTTTTGTTTTGAGATTTCATTTTATCTTAGACATTTTGGGTTTTGTAATTTTCCTTGTAAATCATTGTTTAAATTACTTGATACTTTAATTCTTTAGACTTCCGTTTTAATTGTATGTTCTGATATGACACCAGAATGTGACACTTTTGCCCTTGTCGGGTTGGGGTGTTACACAACCCATGTGTATTTGTTTTTCATTTTAATTTATGTGTCATATATCTTTTTATTATTGTATGTTCTCATGTTTGAATTTGTGAAAATGCTTTATTTTGTCATTAACCTCGTCTTATTTACATATAAAGGTATTTTACATAAGGGATAAGTGTAGGGAGGATTACACATGTTTTCAAAAGAAACGTAAACATGAGAATTACAATTAATTAAAAGATATACACGTGTGTTTGTACGAGTCATAATGGATGTTTTGCAGGAAATTTTTCCAGATTCTAAAGATGTAAATTTTCCAGAATTTTTTTTCGGAAAATCGCAGACCTATTTTTGTCAGGATAACCTGACGACGTCAGATCGCAAACTTGGCCGCCGAAGGAGCAAAACAACTGATTACTTTTTTTCTCATTTTCTGAGCTACTTATAAATTTTTGGAATTTTCCGTGTCTTAATTTTCCGAAATTTCAGAAACATCCATTCCACACGCATTATATCCTAGTTTAGTAGAGTCCTATATATATTATTACCGCCGATTTTACGCGAAGGTTTCGTTTGTTTTCTTCAAATGTTCAGGTTTAATTTACCAAGAAGAAGATACATAAGATGAGAAGGAGCTTTTCAAGCAAAACGTTCTTCTTGAAGAAAAATGTAACCACCACTTTACACGGATCCTACCGAGCTAATCAGAGGAGTACTAGTTTCTTTCATCTTTTATTACCTTCCATTATCATAACTTTGATACTTTCGGGGAACATTGGGGACAATGTTCAGTTTAAGTGTAGGGAGGGAAAATAAAACGGGAACTTTAAAACTATGCTTATCCTTGATTATTTGCTTTGTCCAATGGCATTTGTGTAATAAATCATGAGAAAATGTCGGTTAGGGTAATTTTGGCACCAAATTTAAAATTTTTCATGACATATAGGAGTGGGCCATTAGTCTTAACAAAAGCGTCTCACGGATAGGAAGTTATATGACTAGCACAAAAACCCTTTACCACCTAAATTCCACCCAAAATGTGAGGATCGCCCTTAGATTAGTAGGAATTAAAGCATTCATCTTTAATGCTTAGAGTGTGAACCGGTAGTATAATAGATTCTAGAACTTGTTTTGTGATTCATTCCGAGATCGCTAGTAAGACTACACTTGTGTAGTTAGGAATAACTAAATGATAAGAGGCATTAGGATAACCCTTATTTGATACCCGTAATATAATTACTTCTTCCACATCGGTTGAGTAATTCCCCACACCTTTGCATTGTACTCACTTTTAGTACACGATACCCCTAGTTAACCCCTCAGAGCCTATCCTTTTCAGTTCTCGTGATTTTTTAGTTTTCCGGAATATCAATGAAGAGCATTGTTTACACCCCACCCCCAAATGTACACTCAAATCGCCTTAGCCTACCTTGTATGCACTCACTTTTAGTGCATTATTGTTATCACCCTAAACCCTTAGTTCAATTATCTAGTTGCTTGCATAAGTTGCTAAGTCGAGTCATATCCTTTGTACACAGTTTTGGGACGATTGGGACTCATGGGAAAAGTTAAAGTTTATGAAATGACGGGAAGGGAACGTTAAATTCAAATTCCCTTTATTTGCGTAATAATGTTCTCCAAGTGTTTTGATCTTTTCAATTCGGGTCAAATTAGTGTTAGAGTAATAAAAACTAAAGTGTAGGGATGTGCCTATAAATCCCTTTCATTTTGAGATAATCGTAGAGGATGGTAGAGTAAAAGTGTATGAAAAAAAAAAAAAAAAAACAAAAAAAAAAAAAAAAAAAGAGAAAAAGAAAAAAAAAATAGAGTGTAAAAAAAAAAAAAAAAAAACATACGGGCTACCTTCCTACATCTATCCTTAAATTTATGTATGTTTATTTCAGTTATCTATAGTCTAGAGTGTCGAGTCTTGGCTTAGCAATGCCATTCTTTGCATGCTTGTAACATAAAGATTTTTGACTTGCCACTACTAAATAGCATATCCCACCAAACCTTTTGTTTCCCTACCGTAATCCTATCATTACAACCCTTTAAAAGACCTCTTGGATAGTCTTTCCTAGGTGCTTACGCCAAAGCGATGGAGGTTTGATCTAGTCTCAAGCCTATGGTAATCTATGTACTAGGACCGGTTAATGAGTGTTTATCTTCCATTTCCACTTTGATATATTTCATATACACCCAAGAGATGTGAGTATCCAAACACCCCTTGTGAGGTGCTAGTATGTAATTTCCGTGCTTGTTATGACTTTTGCGGGGCTTATATGTGTTGTGGATTGTTCTAAACTAATGCTTCATGACCCCTAACTTATAAATTAATTGGCTAAAAGCACATTTTCTTGAGGACAAGCAAATACCAAGTGTAGGGATATTTGATAAGGTTTTAAAATGTACCTTTTTGAGGGGTCGTTTAAGCCCTTATTTGATCACTTTTGTATCCGTTATTACTTAATATCGTTCCTTATCAATTTTTAGGTATCTTGAAGGCAAAATGCTGGAATGACACTTATTTGGACGAAAAGGCGCGAATATATGAAGAAAATGGCCAAAGTCAAGAATCGAGACACTTGTCAGCTGGAGCCGGAAGGGATGGCGCCGGCACAAATCGACGCCGTCGGACAACTTTTGTGACGGCTCAAGAGCCAAATTGCTTATTTACAAGTGACGGTTTCGGTTTTAAAAGAGTAGGTAGTCGCAACTCAGACGGCCTAGATTTGATCCAGACGACGTCAGAGACTGAAGGGGACGGCGTCACAAGCATAAGGTGATGCCGTCGCAAGACTAACGTGGTTAAGATGAAACCCTAATAACGGAGACCCGACGGCATCACAAATCAAAAGGTGACGACGTGTCATTTGTAATCTTACATATAGAATCCGAATTTTTTAGTTTTCAATGTGTAGTCTTTTGGAGTAAAAACCTAAACCGAACCAAGGCTGACTTGTACAGTATTTTAGGGTTCCATAACCTATCTTACATCAAGATAAGTATTTTACTTCATTAATTTGATTATGTCTTCAATTACTTGTGTGTATGCTTGCATGTTTTCCATGTCCGGCTAATTTACTTGTGTGTTTTCTTAGGGAATATGAAACTTAATTATTAAATATTGATTGGTTGTCTCTTATCTTAATTGTTAATGATCTAGTATTGCGATAGGTCATTCGTTGTGTAGTTAATGCTTGATTAATCTTTGTGAACCTTAGCTTATAGTACCTAGAGTCATTGTAGGCTAAACCATCCGAAGAGTACCTTAGAGTTAAAGTTTATAAATCCTAGAGATTTTGTAGTCATTAACCTTTGGTAGTTTCAAAGAGATAGGGATAAACGCATACCCTACGACCTTAGACACACAACGCAATTAAGAATAAGGACGTGACAATTCAACCACCATTAGGAGATAATTAAGGAGTAATAAAACCTAAGTAAACAAATCTTTAAATCATCATACGAGCACACAATAATTAGACAAAGACTACATACACCTTAGATTAGATAATTAGACGAATAGAGTAATCGGTAGAAATACCAACCCCCAAATCCATACCCTGAGATTCGTACCTTTCCATTTCCTAAAAACATAAAAAAGATAAAAAAAAAATAATCTTCCTCAACCCCAACCTTAGCGTAGTAACTTCTCACTAGCATTCCTATTCCCCTAGAGAACGATATCAATTCCCGTGGCTTACCCTAATACTACACTACAACGATTAGGTTCACTGCCTAGGGTGTTGAAAAACTTGCTCGACGAAAAGGAAGTTCCTTTGACCCCGAACGACGCGTGTAGCGTTATCACCCTTACCAACCAGTTTAGTTAAAAAAGGATCATCTTTGGTCAATCTCTCAAATACTAGATTTTGTTCCCCTTCAGTGTGAAAGTCTATATTCTCTGGGTCCTCTTCTTGCTCAACAACAGTTTCATCACAATCTGGGCTATCAACATTGTCATTTTCTGTAAACATATTATCATTTCTAGTGTTCTCCATAACATCATAAGCATTGTATTCATGATACAAGTCAACCTTAAAACCATTCTCAAATCCTACTTTAACAAAGTCAGCCATATCAACATCACTATTTATTTCCCTAAGCCCACGAGTAAGTGTTGTTCCAGGTACAACATAATAAAATCTTTTAACATTATTAACAACTAACCGTTCAGTGACATCAAACAACTGACTAACTGGCATTTCTTTGAACTGAATGTCATTGACAATCGTACATGATCCAAGCACATACTTTAGTGGATTTTGGACAAAAACCCCATCATGATAGAGTCTAACAGTGAAAAGAGACATCTTGAGCTACTCAACAACCTGCAATAAAAAATTATGGTCTTCAATTATAGATTAAATTAGGGGTTACATAATATGTGCAATCAAAAATTAGGGTTTTCAATTTGAGATTAAAATTAGAGAATGGGAAGTCACACCTAATTATTGCAATAAAAAATTAGGGTTTACATACCTAATCACATTTGCAGAAGTTGGGTTAATCATATCTAGGGTTTTTATTGAGAGTGAGGTGTGTGTTTTTTTGTTTATGAAAGTGATCTGTGTTTTTGACGCGTTATATTAACTCAGGGGTCAACCATTTGACTTTATGCTGAGTTGGAATAAGTGGAACCATATGCTGAATTGGAATATACACGTAACATGTCAAAAAAGACATGCTGGAAAAAATGGTCATATTACGTATATTGAACAATTTTTGAAAGTTATTTAGCGATATTGATAATAAAATTAGTATGTTACGTATTTCGGTAAATTTGAGAAAGTTTATTACGTAGTTTCAGCCTCACCCTTTTTGTTTATCTTTATTTTCATTAGTTAATATGATAGGTCATGTTCAAATGAACTTTAAAGGATCTCTATCAATAACGAAATATCAATAGTCAAATCTAAATAACATCTACCTCAACAATATGTCACTTAAGCAAAGTAAAATCATTCGTTTAATAAAAATATATACAAAATATTAATCGATATTAATATATAATAAAAATTTATGTAAACACTCACGGATATTATAAGTATATAATTATAAAAAAATTATGTTATTTATCGAATCATATAAAAAACTCCGTGTATGCTCGGGATATTAAGGGTGCGTTTAGTTGGAAAAAACATTTTCTTGTTTTTATCTCTAGTTTTGTAAAAATTTGGAAGGGAAATTTATCTCCACAAAACACTTGAAAATATAAAAAACACGTTTAGTTAATGTTTGTATTTTCTATTTTGAAAAAGGGGAGGGATGCTTGTGGGTTACAAAGGAAAACAAGGAAAAATAAATATATTTTGTTTTGTAATTTTCCTTGTTAAGTTATGAAATAGGGGATTTTGAGTTTTACAAAACATTTTGTTGAAAAACGCTGATTTGAACACGATCTCTGTTTTCCTTGTTTTTACAAAACATTTTGTAGAAAACAAGTGTGTTTTCCCTCAACTAAACGCACCCTAACCTTTTCAAAAACATAATCTACCAAAAAGTATTAAAAGTTAATTAATAGAATAACATGTTCGTTATACAATAATTGGATCATTTGATTTTTCTTCAACCTTTTTCCATTTCCTAAAGGGACATTTGATTAAAAGATACTCTACTAATCTACTATGCATCTTTTACGTTCCCAACAAGAGATGTTTTGTATAAGCATGCTTTAAAAATAAAAATACTGATAATACCTTTTTTTTCTGACTTATTAGGTCATACATAACGTAAAAAGTGCATAGTAGATTAGTAGAGCACCTTTTGATCAAATCTCCCTTTAGGAAATGGAAAAAGATTAAAGAAAAATCAAAGGATCCAATTCTGTGTAACGAATATGTTACTATTAATGAACTTTTAATACTTTTTGGTAGATTATGTTTTCCTAAAGTAATAACCCTGTGCATGAATTCTTTTGAAAGATTCGATAAATTATGTAAACTTTTTATACTTATATACTTATAATACACGTGAGTTTTTAAATAAATTTTTATTATATACCAATATCGATTAATATCTTGTATAAATTTTTATTAAATGAATGATTTAACTTTGCTTAATTGTATACTATGGCAAAATTTCCCAACTTGTCACACCTTAAGTGTCACTCACTAAAGGGTCAATAACTCATTCCTCCTGGTGTTCTACACCTTTCGTATAATTCACTTAGAGCATGTCCAACCATAACGCTTCAACGGCGTTAATGGCCAAACAACGCCCGTTAGTGGCGTTATCCCCTTGGTAGTGCAACATTATAACGCCGTTAGTCCCTCGGCGTTACAGGGCTAACGCGTTACCCTTTAAAAATCATTTCACCCCCCTCAACAATTTCAAATAAATTTTCACTTACACCCCCTCAACCTATTCAAATTCAAATTTAAATTATCTTGGTCAATTAGGATAAATTCAAATTCAAATTTGAAATTTAAAATCAAATATGAGCGGCTTTATTCAAACTCAAATCAACTCGCTTATATATACAACTCTACCAGAGTTGTTTAGAACACACAACACACACACAAAAATGTCTCAAAGATTTTTCTCAAGAATTCCCAAGTCCGAAAAGTTGCTCGAAACCGGCTCTCGAACTCCAAATCTCTTGCCGGAAACCAACTTTCCAACTCTACCGTAACACGAAGTTTACTCTACACCACCGTAAAATGTCTTTCCGTTGGGTTTTGAAAACATCCCGCACCTCCCAATTGTTCCAACTCCACTGAACAGTCCACGGTGGATTTTCAAAACCACCCCAATGGGTTAAGTGAGGCTTCCTCCGGCAACCGGAACAAGATGAAGAAAACGTTAGGGAGATTATGGAAAAGCAGCACGTGCGGAAGAGGTCGCCACGTGAGCAAGAAGCACGGAAGCTCAGACCTCCAAGACAACTACTTCGACATAATGGAGCGTCGATACATGAATGGGGAGTTTAATTCTCCAGGTAACCGATTCGATGGTTGGGACTCGATGACTCTTTTTTTAAGTTTTAGTAGTTGTATTTTCATCGGTATCGTTGTATCTTTAATTTTTTAATGTAATTCGTGTTTAACGTTTAATGTACTTGGTGTTTTAATGTTAAATGTGATATGTGTTTTAATAAATGAAGTGTTCGTTTTTGTTTAGGGGTTGAAATTGAAAATATGAAATGTTATTGATGTTATTGGGATGTTATTGTTGTGGGTGTTTTTTGGGGATTTTAATGTTAAATGTTAAAGCTGATGTGGCGCTGACGTGAACGGTGTTATTGGTGTTAGAGCACTCCCATCCATAACACCAATAACACCGTCCACGTCAGCGCCACATCAACTTTAACATTTAACATTAACATCCCCAAAAAACAGTCACAACCATAACATCCCAATAACACCATAACACCAATAATATTTCATATTTTCAATTTCAACCCCTAAACTAAAACAAACACTTCATTTATTAAACTAAAACAAACATTTCATTAAAATTAAAAACATATTACAATACGAGATTAAAAAAAAAAATACAACTAAATAAAAAAAAAAAAAAACACACACCGCAATTAAAAAAAACATAGCAAATACTTATTCATCGCCGCCTCTTGTTGTTGTCCATGTCGCTCAAGATTCTTCCGCCAAACATGCTCCATAAGGTCCTGTTGGAGTTGGGTATGCGCTTGTCGGTCGTGGTATTTTTTTGCCTTACGATCGCGGATCGCCACATCTTTCGACCCATATTCGTTGCCTCAAATTTCTTGACGGATCCACCCACAGTTCGTTATAGTCACGTAATTCAAATTTTTGATCTTTTACAATCATGTTATGCATAATAATGCAACAATAAATGATTCTACGTATCGTGGCAATTTCATATTGACGCGCGGTTGTTGTAGTATACCCCGACGGCCTTGAAGAACACCAAAAGCACGCTCAATATCCTTTCGGGCACTTTCTTGTCTCCTTTAAAGTAATATGTTTTTCATCGGTTGTTGCCGTGAAGGATTTGACGAAAGTTGCTCACTGTGGATAAATTCCATCAGCCAAGTAATACCCCCTGTTCATACCTAGTTCCGTTGACCATATAAGGTGCTCTTGGGGCATTATCAACAAGAAGGTCGTCGAATAACGGAGAGTTATCTAAAACATTAATATCGTTATTTGCCCCGCCATCCCCAAAATGCATGGCGGATCCATAAATCTTGAGAAGCAAATGCTTCAAGCATAAATGTTGGGTATTTTTTATCACCCCTAGCAAAATGCCCTTGCCAAGCCACTGGACAATTTTTCCATTCCGGTGCATGCATCAATGCTACCAAGCATTCCCTAAAACCGTGTTTTTCTTCATGTTGTTGATAAATTTTTGAATGTCGGCCCATGTTGGTTTTCTTAAATACTCCGGCATAAACAAATCAACAATACATTTGTTAAAATTATCAAGACATAAATGTGAAGTACTCGCACCCATTTGCAAGTATTCATCAAATGCATCGGGTGAGGTGTCGACGCCAATTGGCATGTATGGACGTACACTTCATTATAGCACTTATACTCATTCGACCACAAGCATCGGGTGTTTGCTTAAAGTAATTAAAATGATCTCGAATATTATCGGAAGTATAAGATTCAATACCTTCAACTATTTGCGTGAATAGTTTCCGCTCATACGAAATCTTCTACTAAAATTCCGGTTTGAATACTTACAACCTTGTATGCGAAATAATCGTTGAGCGAGCGTTCCTCTGCAAGCTCACGTTCACGATATATATGGGTACGAGGACGAGTAGGATGTTGAGATCCAATACCTTCTTCTTGTTCCAACCGAAGGTGATACTCGTCGCGGACGCCATAAATTGAAGTCGCTAGGTCTTACGTGGTTCCACCAAGACAGAGGAATATTACCAGCTTGATTTGGATCCATTGTGAACGAATTTGATTTTTTGAATTATGAAAGTGTGAGAGGAAGTATATAAAGTGTGAGAGGAAGTGTGAAAAAAATAGAGTTTTGGTTGGGTATTTATAGTGGTAAAATAATGTTTTTGATTTTTTTATTTTTTTTTAAAACTAGCCGTTAGGGGGTTTTATGTAAATTTTTTTAAAAACTTAACGTTACAAGGACTACTTTTGTAACATTTTCAATTTTTTTTTTTTTTTTTTTAGCCCTTAACGGGCTTTAAAGAGGCAACGCCTCCCCTCTAACGCCGTTACTGAGCAAGGCTTCCAACGGGTAACGCCTACAACGGCGTTAACGCCACCCTTAACCGGCGTTATGCAGGTTAAGGATGGGAGTGCTCTTATAATGTTATGATTGGGAATGCTCTTAGGCTTGTCGCAGTGGAGCTTTTCAAATCGGTTGGGCAACGGAAAATTTGATGTTCGACCGATCTCAAAGTCGGTTGTGGCCAATGTGGAGTTCGGTCTCCACATCGGTTGTGCAAGGGAAAAAAGGGACATCGAGTGCTTGGACAACCGATCTCATTTACTCCATTTTGTCACTTTCGTTTGTATTAATTCAAAATTAGAACGTTGGTAAACAAAAAAAAAAAAAACTTTTTTTAAAACCAAATCTACCCATCTATAAATACCCACTTCACCTCAAACACAATTCACCACTCAACATTTCTCATCTATATTCAATAAACCATTCTAACAAATACCCACGAAACACAAATTTTAATATGTCGTCATTCGAGCATTTATTCGGTTCTTCTTCGTCTTCCGACGAGGAAGAAGTTTTAGTGAGTTTGTGGAGTTTGCGGATTTTTCTTGGAAGGCTTACAAAGCATCACGACCAAAAACCCGGCGAAGGTACATACGTAGGGATCATGAGGGTGCTCATAATCGCTTTAGTGGCGCATACTTCTCCTAAAACCCGCAGCTTGACGAAGAACATTCTCTCGGCTGTTCCGTATGGTAGAGCTATTCACGAAATTGTTCGAGAGATAACCCATCGGACTACTTATTTTGGACAAACTGCCGATGCTAGAGGCGCAGGTATTACCCCGCTGGTCAAGTGTATCGCCATTCGTCAATTGGGATACGCGCCGCTTCACGATTCTCTAGAGCGAGACTCGGCAATTGCCGCATCCACGCCCGTGAATGTCTTCGTAAGTTTTTGCGAGGTTATCATGGAGTTATATGGTCGTGAGTATTTCGAAGGCCCACGATTCGACCTTGAAAGAATATATGCTCATCACGAGCATAAGCATGGCTTTCCCGGGATGATGGGAAGCATTGATTGTACAAGTTGGGAGTGGGAGAATTGCTCGAATAGTGAGAGAGCTCAACATTGTAGGGGTGATCACGGGCCACATCCATTCATTTTATTAAGCGGTCCGCTTCCCGTGATTTATGGATTTGGCATGCGTTCTTTGGTGTCTCGAATGAATAACGACGTAACGCTTTACGTCGTTCAATTGCTTTCAATGATATCAAATCGGGAGAGCAAAGCGGACCTGAGTTTGAGGCTAACGATGTGGCTTATAAAAGGGGATATTATCTTACCGATGGGATATATCCACAATGGTCCGTTCTTATGAAGTCTATTTCAAATCCTCCCACGGTACCGATCGTAAAAGATGTTTCTACAAGAGGAGGCACGAAGCCGCAAGGAAAGATGTGGAACGGGCTTTTGGTGTGTTGAAGAAAAAGTGGAAAATGCTTAAAGTTCCCGCCGAGGTTTTTAGAAATGATATCCAAGATATTATGTATACATGTATCATATTACATAATATGATCATCCCACACAAGAAGCGGCGATATGTCCTACATGGTTTGAAAATGAGGGACACCAAGATCATGATCCCTAAGCACGCAGAATCAATGGTGGTTACTCGTGAGAGCTAATGGACTCAACAACTCATCAAAACTTAAAATCGATTTGGTCGAACACATTTGAGAAATCGTGACATCATGTCGAAGCAAAGGAATCAAGTCGATAGTGACGAAGACGAAGACGATGGAGAGTTTTTGTAATGTTTTAACGTTATTTGAATTTCGTATTGTAATGTTTTTAATTAATTCGTAGTGTAATGTTTTTTTAATTTCAGTAATGTAATGTTTTTATTAATTTGAATGAAATTTAAATTTAATGTTAAAAATGTTTGAATTAAAAAAAAATAATAATAATAAAAAAAAAATAATAATAATAATCTTCGGTCGTCATTTGGGACGCGTCCGGGTTGTCACCGAGGTTATTTGGAAGTTCGAAAATTTGGCCGTTCAAGGCCGCCCTGGGTCATGACCGACTAGCCTTATATCATTTATGGTTTCCTCCTTCCTCCTAAACTATCAATAGAACGCTATTATCTATCTTGTTTTATCCACCTTTCCCATGTTGATTTAACGGCTAGTATATCGCAGCCATCATAAGCTATCATCCAACCATCAACCAATATCGTGTTCTATCACACACTTTATACTCAATTCTACTCATGATATTCATCTTCTAAAGTTGGAGAAAATGTATGCCAAAAT
The DNA here is from genome assembly GCA_910596185.1 of Chrysanthemum makinoi. NCBI lineage: Eukaryota > Viridiplantae > Streptophyta > Magnoliopsida > Asterales > Asteraceae > Chrysanthemum > Chrysanthemum makinoi. The sequence goes on from OU343222.1 coordinate 296,276,133, forward strand.
GGAGCTAAAATCAAAGAGCAGGATGTGTGTTAGTAATATATAAGGTATACTGGTATACGTTATAGCTTATAAATGCCGGTTGTTTTTAGGCAGTTTTTGATACGAGGAAAAAAATATGTGTGTTCACATAGAGAGAAAGCGAAAAAAGTAAAGCACGAGCCAGGTTGGTTTTTTTTTTTTTTTTTTCAATCAATTTTCCCTACATAAATGACAAGCAATACACTCCAAAATCCAAACTATCAAAACTCTTACATGCAAAAGATACCCACGCAACTAATATTATATCACAACGTGAAACGTTAAAATAATTAATTACAGTCAACTAAAGTTAGTAATATGGAGCAACACACAAATATTCCACCTTCTGTTTTATTATAAAGTTTGCTGCTTTTCAGTTTTTCTAAAGTTGTGTCGATATCCTAAGTCATTAAATTATTGTATGCCCTAGCTATTATTTTGTACAACGACTCAACGAGGTATATATAATTCTAACTTTTATAGCCAAAAATTATTGATCAGAGTTTTATTACTAATAATGATTTTTAGAGCATCATTTGGTTGAAGTATGACATGTCAAAGGATGCACATGATCAATACATGTCTTTTTTGCCAGTGTTAAAACAACTATATATTCGTTATCATATTTTCTCATAATTTAATGCGATTGATGCTTATCAAAGTGAGAACTGACAAACTTCGGTACCAATTAAAATCTTTAGTATATTCTTGTTTTCAGATTTTAATACGTAGTACTTAAGATTAAAATTCGATGTACATAAATTTTTTATTTTCTTCAATAAAACAAAAAATGACAAGTTTGGTACTTTATTTCGATCTTTAATTAGCGTGTTTTTACACTTTGTATTATTTTTGGTATACTGTTTATAGTTGACCTTTTATATCTAAAAAAGTGTAGAATTAATCAACAATTACCTCAAATTGTATCAAGATAATTACCAGTATGTTTGGTGACAAGATGATACTAAAAAATTCAATAAAAACATTGAATGTTGATTTCTATAATCAGGAATAGGTAGACCTAATCCAATCCATTGTCAATATAATTTAAATGAAAAGTACCAAGAGTTTGGACTTGGTATCTCTTTAAAGGTTGTTACTAAGACTTTCCTAATCTAAGATAACAATTATCTACCTACAGTTAGATAATTCCAACAAATCGAAAATGTTTTTGAACTTATATATAGCTTAAAACCTTTAGTAAGGGTGTGTTTGTTTTTTTTTTAAAAAAATCTTACTAGCCCTCTTACTCTTACCAGTAAGAGGAGGGCACACGTTCTGCTTGTTTACTTTTTTCTTTTGAAAATACCCAGTTAGACATATAACATCTTACTCGGTAAGAGGTGAGGGACTTGTCTTACTGCATCTTACTCGATAAGAGATTGAAGACTTGTGTTAATATAATATATTTGATGGTTTATTAACTATGTTATATTTATGATAAAAAATATTGTTTCATATTTACATAAGTTACTTATTATCGTATTGCGTTGATTTAATAAATAAATTGCAGAAACAAGCACTTAAAATTATTCAGACAAATATAAAAAATAAACAACATTATTTCGTTCAGATTTAGACTTTCTAGCCAACTCTTACTGGTAAGATGTGGTAGTCAGATACAAACTTAAAACATCTTAATGAAACAAACACGCGTCTTAACCTGAAACTACATGAATCACGTACAAGTAAGGTGTTGTTTGTTTCATTAAAATGTTGTAAGTCGGAGTATGATCAACAATTAGTAATATTTGTGCAACAACTCTTCAATTCTAATGAACATAGTCAACTTTTGCTAACAACATAAAAGACGATCATCACACATATACAAAGAAACACCCCCATAATTCATTCAACCTCATATCAAATCGACAGTTCCGTTCTAGTCTTACACTAAGAATTTCATAACTGCAAAACCTAACTAAAAAAGTTTCAAAACAAAAACAAGACACCTCTTCACAAGCAACAAAATCACAAATCAAAGAAAAAGTAAAACACAAAATCTATATAATCATACATTTAGTACCGATACATATTCTTACTCGATGCGCTACCATACACACCAATTTGATCTTGTCTGTATGGTAAATAAGCTGGAAGACGAATATTTCCAATCTTCCCTTTATAAGCCGGGGGAAGCTTATCATCCGGCTTATTATTGCCTCCAACTTTAGAATTCTTCTCACTCTTCGTAGTTGTTACTTTCTCGTTGTTCTTTTTCACCTTCGGCGAGACCGGAGGTAGAAAAAGAACAACAGGAGAAGTATTCACTGTATAGTTGTCATCACTGTAACTTCTCTTAAATACATGACGAACATTCCATTTTTTCGACGTATTTCCAATTCCTAAGGAAATCGAATTGCTCTTCTTATGTTTGCCACGTGGCGTTGTTTCCAGTTTTTTCGGGTTCCACACACAATAACTTTCGGGTGAGAGGAGTTCTAGATCGTCTGCATCTGATGATGATGTTGAAGCTGAGTTGTTGCGAGCTTCTATTAATAGATTCATTAAAGATAGCCGTCCTGAAGTTGAACCTGGAGCACTTGGAGCTGAAGTTTGTTCAAGAGTTGAAGCTGGAGCTAAATCTGAAGCTGGAGCTAGAGTTGAAACTTCGGGAGCCGAAGTTGGAACTGGAGCTGGAGCTGGAGCTGGTGTTAATGATTTGTTCTCGGATGTAACAACGTTGTTGCTAGAGTTTATATCTATGTCTTGTAACAAAGTTTGATCAAATAGCGGATACTTTGGTGAGATCAGCTCATCATACATCAGATTTTTGGTTGAAGCTTCTAATGAATTCGAGTCTACACAAAAAAGTGGAAACTCGAACTCTTGTTCTTCTTCTTTTTCGTTAGCAATTTCATCAGTACAAGAGTTAACCGGATTGTTCTCCTCCATGAACGTAAATATATCTTCGTCGTTGTTGAATGGTTTATCGATGTGAAGTTGTTGCACGACTCGATCAGCGATATCAGCTATGCTGTTAGAAGAGCAGTCTTGATTGAAGCTTGGTGACTCCATGTTTATGAGTTTTGTAGTTGAAATGAAATGAAATAATGATATGTGTTTTGAAGTGGATGTGTGCAATATATACAAGGGCCTAGGGGTAGGGTTTTTATAATGGTTCAAGTGGATATAAACTTATAAAACTATCTTAATCTTCCAGAATGATTATTACATTTAAGTTTTACTAAGATGGTACCGCAGCTTGGGCGCGCACCTCGAAATAAAATTTTCCTAGTGAATCATGTATTTTAGTTTATTATGTTTCTTTGACAATAAATTTACTGGATAACAAGAATTTCGTTTAAGCCCAGACTGTTCGCCGAGCCTGTTCGCTGGCCCGTCTGCCTATTCTCGCTCGAGTCCGTAAATTAGCGCACCGCCTTGGGCTTAAGCCTATTTTGCACGCTTGACCGCTCGAGCTTGAATATCTCGTATAATGTGCTATATTATTTGTATTAGTGACATTTAATGGTTCCGTAGCGTTGTGGCGCGGACACCATGAAATAAAATTTTCCGGTGAATCATGTATTTTAGTTTATTATGTTTTTTTTGATAATAAATTTACGGATTTCAAAAATTTCGTTTAGCTTGTGCCCGTTCGGGCTCGAGCCCGTTTGGATCATACCCGTTCGGATAGAGTAATCAACAACCCAGTCCAAGTTTAGGATTTCCAATCAAGCCCAACAGAAGACAAAAAAAATAATACCCGATCCATAACCATTTGACAACCCGTATTAATAAGTGCACACTTATTATTAATTTACCCTAAATATACTCAACACAACAAAAACCCTAAAGACAAATACGCCTCCACTAAACGATTCTCTCTCCAAAAACGGATCTAAAACTCAAATTAGCAACATCTTCATCTCATCTAATCAACAAAAAAAAGCCATCTCATCTCAACATATCTTAATCAATCCAATTTTTTATTAAATTAACGGCCACCACCCTCCTACAAGATCAACCAAAGACGCCCCACCTACCATTTTTATACACCAATTTTTTTCACAAATATGCATTTTTTGGTCTTAAAATAAAATAGATCCGTAATTTTTTTTAATAAATATGCGTTGTTGGTCTTAAAATAAAATAGAACCGTAATGTTTTTGATAAATATGCGTTTTTTTGTCTTAAAAAAATAGAACCGTATTTTTTTTGATAAATATCGTTTTTGGTCTTAAAAAATAGATCCGTAATTTTTTATAAATATGCTTTTGGTCTTAAAAAGTAGACCCGTAATTTTTTGATAAATACGCTTTTTTGTCTTAAAAAAATAGATCCGTATTTTTTTCTTCATAAATATTCGTTTTTAGTCTTAAAAAATAGATTCGTAATTTTTTTCATAAATACGTGTTTTTTGTGATAAAAAATAGTTACGTAATTTTTTCATAAATATGCGTTTTTGGTGATAAAAAATAGTTACGTCGTAAATTTTTAATATTTCAACTTGTCAAACCATAAGTTTTTAATTTTATAGATCCGATTTTTTTGTAGATCTAATGATTTTATGTTTGTAGATCTAACATTTTTAATTTTTGCGTACCGCCACTCTAGCCGGACAAGTAGCTCGAACAAAGAGTCGAATCATATTTATTGCCGGAAATAATGGAGTATAGATTTGTGCATTATGCTTTACATTTTGTATTAATTGGTGATGGGGTGTATTAATTGTTTGGTCAAGAAGCTTGTATTAATGTGTTGTATATAATGCATATGTGGTTGTATGTCTGAAATTTTGTGCTTTAATGTGTTGTACATCATGCTTTATTACTTACAAGTCTGAAAGTCTGAAAATTAAATAGGAGAGAGAGTCGTTTGTGCATTATAAGTAATAGTGATGACTTTTTATTTTAATTAAGAGAAGAGTTATTTTACATACCAAACTTTTCTCACATACCAAGGGACTCATCTCCACCATCCATCTAAAAAGAAATCAATGGCTGAGATTAAAAACATTTTATTATTTCACCTATTTTTAATAATTTAAATATCTCTAAAACCGCTAATCGTTAAGTGAAAATATTTACATTATCTGCGAAGATTTAATTATCTTTCTAGATGAGGCGACTTTGATATACTTTCAAAAACGAAAAACTCGTTTTTCACGCTTTTCGTTATTTTTCGCTTTTTACGTTATTAAAATTTACATGAAAAAATCATATATGATAAAACACTAAATTGAATATCACATGTGATATTGGTGTTAAATCATATATGATATGTAATATCACATGTGACATTATATGTAATATCATATGTGATATTACACTAATATTACATGTGATATTATTACATATCATATATGATATTACACTAATATCACATGTGATATTCAAATTAGTGTTTTATTATATATGATTTTTCAATGCAAATTTCAGTAACGTAAAAAAACGAAAAAACTTTAAAAAAACGCGAAAAATACGAAAAAAAAATTTTGTCGAAAGTATATCAAAGTGCCTATCTATAGAAAGATAATTAAATGCTCGTCGCAATGATGTATTTTTTTTTCATTTTTTTTCGCAATGATGAAAAAAAAATGATGAAAGTGGGTTTTTAAATTGTTGAGATTAATTTCATCCATTAGATCAAATAAAAATGGATGGTGGAGATTGATCCTTTGGTATGTAAATAATATTTTGTCCTCAAATGATCTTAAATCATTAATTAATTGAAATCGATCAAAACTTTTTTGTTTACATGAGCCTAATCACTTATAAATGTATTCAACTTGTCATATTTTTTATTTTTAATTATCGAATTATAACCTTGGTCTCTTTGGTATATTTATCTTGTAATTTCGTCAACTTAATGTATGATTTTTTAAAACTTCAATACTTAATTCGCTACATCAAAATGAAAAAACTGTCAAGTTAAATACACTAAGTTGACGAAATTACAAAATAGATACACCAAAGTGACCAAGGTTAGAGTTCGCTACATCAAAATGGAAAAAAGTGTCAAATTAGATACATTTATAAATGATTAGCCCTTTTGAAACGTACTACTTCTCTATTTTCTAAGCCCCTAAGTGTGTTCTTACTACCTTGAATAACTTAGATGCAATTTCTTTTGGGACGGGACTACGGAGGGTAACAAAATTGCTTGGAAAAAGGTATGTTCTCAACCGAAATTTGGAGGGCTTTGGATTAGAAGCCTTAATGCCTCAAATATAGCCATGTTGGTAAAATGGTGGTGGTGATTATACACAAATAGAAATGCGCGTTGGTTTCAAGTGATTGTGTCTATTCATAGCTTAAATGGTGGTAATGATGTGGAATAATCATCTTTGAATTGGCTTCCACCAAGTCACTGGAAAAAAAATTTGTCACTAAAACGCAACCTTCTAAAAACCAATATTGATTTGCAAGTGATTTTCAAGAAAAAAAGCCAGTAATGACTGCATCTTTAGATTTTGGGACAACATATGTTTTGGTGATAATTGCTTAAAGACTACTTTCGCTAGACTTTACTCGTTTGGAATCCAATAACAGTGTCTCATGAATGAAAGATGTAGTACGCTCAACGGTTCTATTCACTTTACTTGGGCTTGGAGGTGCAATATGAGGTCGAGTCATGAATTGGACCAGTTGGAAACTATTATGGGTCTTCTATAACACCATCGAACTTCTCCTATTAATGATTGTTGGGACTTCACACTTCACCACTCCAATATGTACACTGTATTTGTGATGAGAAAATTTGTCGACTCTACTTCTTTACCCACGGGGAATAATCAGACCAAATGGAACAAATTAGTCCCGATCAATATCAACATCCTTGCATGGCGTTCGATCAATGATAGACTTCCTACGCGTTCAAACCTAGACTCTATGGTATCAATCTTCACTTCTTGTTTGTGCATGGTTTGTGATGACAACATAGAATCTGCTGAAAACTTATTTGTGCACTTTTTGATCTATGGAGTTCAGTTTTTAAATGGTAGAAACTAGATAATGTGCCTAATACCTTTATGGACCTGATAACATGGGCTGATTCAACAAACCTTCCTGCTTTGATCAAAAGCTTAATGGATGGGGTTATTCTAACCACTGTTTAGGTAATTTGGTGCTACTGTAACAAGGTTTGCTTCGACGAAAAGCCACCACGGAAGGATACCCTCATGGATGACATCAAAACTTTTTCCTTTTCTTGGATTGTTAACAAGTCAAAAAAATTCAGGCTTTATGGCTCGATTGGTGTAACCCCCCAAATTAAAAAAATTAGTAAAAACCATATTATATTTCTTTTAGAATATTAAAAAAGTCATTTCCTTTGTCTCTAATAAAAATAAGGGGCTTCGCACGCAAATAGTTAACAAAAATGACGAACGATGCAAAAGACTTATCGAAAAGGGCTAACAGTCCAAAGTTAAGTTAGGGGATGAGTTTACTGAAATGCCCTTATGGCTTAATATACTTATCAATCTAGAACTATTCTCATAGTTACACGTGTATGTGAAGGTGTTATCATATAATATATGAAGGGAAAATGCTAAGTAACTTTATGTTAAAGAATTCACTTCTATGGTGATTCTAGGAAGAATTTTGGAGTAGTTATGCTAGCCTCAACATGTTACAAATCTATGGTTAGATCATGTTAAAAATGATGATAATGCTTAGATAGACCCATAAAAGTGGTGAGGCTGGCTAAACTAGTGTTAAAATTAGTAAAATTTGATATAGACCTTACGCAAATGATGTTGCAACAAATATTTATCATATAGAATGAAATTCATGTGTTTGGGTGGTCTCGAAAGTCCAGGAGTGCCTCAGGAGTTCCTGAGCCAACCAAGGTGAGTAATGATTTAGTAGTAGCTCGTTTATGCGAGTATTTCATGTTTAGCTAGGGTGGCAATTTCTAACCCGACCTGAAACCAAAATGAAAATTAACAAGTTCGAGTTGAGTCTAAATAGATTTTGGGTCGGGTTTGGGTCGAACCATCTAACTCGTTTATTAAATAGGTCAGGCTCAGGTTAAGAATAAATTAAGCGGGTCGACCTGACAACCCGTTTAAGATTTTTTTTCTTAAACTAAAAATTATGTATATTTTACATACGGGTTAAATGAGTTGACCCGAAAACGATTTTAACATGTTTAACTCGTGTAATGTGCCAACTTTTATATATAAAACGGTTAAATGGGTCAACTCAAAACCCGTTTAACCTATTCAAATGGTGTAACCTATGTAACACACCAACCCAAGTATATACACGGGTTAAATGGGTCAGGTTTAGGTTAAGTGTAAATATGTTAGGGTTGACATAGCTGACCGGATGATTTAAATGGGTCACGTCCGGTTTGGGGTTTTCTGACCCGCCAACCTATCAACCCGAACCCGCCAACCAGTACCTGACCCGAATTGCCACCCCTATGTTTAGTGCAAGAGTTAGAGTGTATTTATGTTTTATCAAATGTTATAGACCATATATGTGTTATATTAAGTGGTATAAGTGTTGGGTTCAGTAAATACCCAAACCCTTTAAGTCTAGGATTTGAATAGAAAATACCCTAAGTGTTGACCCTTAAACACTAACAAGTCACTGAGTGCATAGTCTCTCAGTGAGCTATCTTCGGGATACTCAGTAAGAGGCAAAGAAGAAGTTTCTCCACTCAGTAAGGTAGAACTTAAAGGGTGAAGACTGAGTCAAGAAGAAGATGGTGGATTCAGTGAGTGATGAAAATAACTCACTCAATCCCAAACTCCTCACCAACTACTTACAATCAAGACAAACTGAAGTCAAGATCAAGGAAATGAAGATCAAGAATGAGTGGGACAAGGCGAGATAAGTTTGAATAGATAAGACGAAGTCCTTATCAAACAAAGTCAACTTTCCCTAATGGCTAACTATCGTGCTCGTCATCATGACTAGAAAGCAACCTTGTCACTTACCCAATATAGCCTTTTTAAACAGAGACAAAATACATCAGTATTTTGTCTTCTGTAACCTGTTAGTTTGTCACTTAGGATAGAGTTAAAACTCATACTTGTATAAATAGCATAAGATATGGAGTGAAAGAACTAAGCTTGTGAATTGTAAAACACACACACACACACAAGCCATCTTTTACTCCTCCAAATACAACTCAGTCCCTGAGATAGCTCAGTGGTTCCATTGTAGTTGTGCTCAGACTTAGTCTGAGCTTCGTAAGGAGTTACAACACTTTGTCATTTCAATCCCATGTACTATTCCGCAAGTACTTGGGTAATGTATTCTTTTTGATTGATTTCTAATAAAGAATTTTAAGTTGAAAATTTATCAGTGTGTTTTTACTTGCATTACTTTTAGTCATTACTCACAATATGTTTACTTAATACTTTAAACTATTTTATACGATTGTGAAACGGGAACAACAAGTGGTATCAGAGCAAGGCTGATTATAAAACCTTTTTAGCCGCTCTAAAAACGTTTTTAAATCAGGATCCTAATGGCTGAAATTGATGTGCCCCAACTAGTCGACAAAAATGGTGGAGCGTATTCGCTGTTGCCCTCGACTTGAAGTTGGTAAATTTAACAAATGGAAAAAGCGCATGCTTTGCTATTTGACCGATGGAACCTTATTACATCAAGTGTATTAATGAAGGTCCATTTATCCCAAAGACTGTTGAAGGTTTGCCTAAACCAAGCTCGATGGACTCGTGATGAGAGGAGAGTGGTCAACTAGGACCAAAGGCTCAAAAGTATCATCATATCTTGTCTTCCTGATGATATTATGGAGTCTGTTATAAGCTATAGTACAGCTAAACAAACCTGGGATGACCTAGTTCATAGTCATGAAGGCCCATCTAATACCAAGGAAAACGGATAATGGACCAAACTTGAGTATAACACCTTCGTGGCTAAGGACTCGAAACTCGTCTCAAACTTACACCCAATACAAAACTTTGTTAAATGAATTGTCAAATGATGGTGTTAAGTTGTCCAAACATGAAATCAATGTTGGTTTTGTCAATAGTCTCCCCGAGAGTGGTGAATTTCTCTCGTGGACTTAGGAATGCTAATCATATTCAGAATCTTGAACTTCCTGAAATTTATGGGAAATTTGTTTATGAGGAAAACTTCATCAACAGACGATACCCTAACTTGAAGAAGTCTCAGGAAGTCAAGAAGTCCCTGAGCACCACTTCATCACCTATCTCTACTGCTTTTTATTCTAACAGTGTGGTTCAAGATTTTCAAGAAAATTCAGATGATGAGCCTGATGAGAGGTCAAGTGAGGAGTACCTAAATGACCTGAACATCGAGTTTCAGGAAAAGGCACTCCTTGCAAACTCTCGAAGGTTTATAAAAAGAAACAAAAGCTTTTCCAACGCTAAAGCAAATGAGGACACTGAATGCTTTAAGTGTCATAAAATAGGTCATTTTACCAAAGACTGTTTTTTCAAAACGATTTCTGAACCCTCTTACAAACCATCAGGGTCAAATCAGTCCTCAGGCTTTAGCAAATTTCAACCAAAAATCTATCAATCTCATCAAAATTTTCAAAACAAGTCTGATCAAAGTATAACTGTTGATTTTGAAGTTAAGTACAGGAAAGTCAAAGCCAAGCTAGCACTGCTTGAGGCCACTCCCTCAGAAGCAACAAACACTGTTAAATTTGTACAGGGTAAAAACAATGGCATAGTTGTTGAAGTCTTCGACCGATGAAGAGCCGTCTCCTCGACGATGAAATGGTGCAAGTCACAATCGATGGCTCTCTCGAAGAGGACAAGCTAGCTGTTAGGAAAAATCATGCCGTGAATGGAGAATGGGTCAACATCACAATGAAGAAGGTAAACATTTTACTTTCTATGGTTGATGACTCTGATTGGCAGTCTTATATGAACTATATCAATGTTGACCTTAAGTTTGTAGAAGAGCAACGTTTAAACCTTTTTTCAAAATACAACAAGTTAAGTTTTGAACTGAACAAGTGTAGGGATGAACTGCTTCTTTTAAAACAAACTAAGCTTGAGGCTGTCACTTTGCAAATTCAAAAGTTATCATTGAAAGTTGGACTGCCAAGAACCCTAGGGTCTTTGATGCTGTGGGAGCCCCCAGTAGCAAAAAGAGAGTCATAAGTGAAGATCATCTCCCTGACTCTCACAACAAAGACCAGTGTCCAAAGCCATTTGTGTCTGGTGGCATGATTACCAATATGTTGACAATTCTCAAGCCCAATGATTGGATTGAACGGGTAAGCTTCCAAATTTCGATTCTGGAAGAATACTAGAACCTAAAAGCCAAGCTCTAAAGAGCATTACCAATATGTTGACAATTCCCAAGCCCAATGATTGGATTGAACGGGTAAGCTTCCAAATTTCGATTCTAGAAGAATACTAGAACCTGAAAGCCAAGCTCTAAAGAGCATGCTTGGACTCCCTGATGTGCCCAGTAGTACTGAAAACATCTCGAGTCCGAGCGAATCTCAAGCACCGCCTTCATCTCTGAAACCTCTTCGGGTGCTTTGCACCAAGCTCCGAGCTTACTCCATTACAATTCAATCCTCATTCACCAAAAGAAAGGTCTGGACTTGGTAGAACCATCACGAAAAGACAAACAAAACCAATCCAACAAGAGTCTACTCCCACTAAGACTTTCACATCTTCGCCCTCTGAAGCGCACCAAATTCAAGAATCGACTAAACTTGTGAGGAAGTCGACGACAAGATGGAATCCATCGAAAAGGCTCCTGATTCAATCAAGCAAACTAAGTCAGCTTCCTCTAGTTCATCAAGGTCAAAATCCACTAACAAACCTAGGCAGAAGTGTGATCTGTGCCACTACACCAGTCATACCACTAACAATTGCTATAGAATCCTTTTTTGTATGATCTGCAAAAAGGATGATCACAGAACTTCTGATCACCTACAGTATGTAAGTTCTTTCAGTGAAGCAAAATATACCAAAGTTGGTCATCAATATGCTTCAACCTCCAAAACATCTCACAGGAACAGAGCTAAACCTTTTCATCCTTGCCCACACTGTGGCTTCAATGATCATCATCAGGATGATTGTCTCATGAACACATGCTGTGATATTTGCAGAAATCCAGCTAATGAGACATCCCAGCATGACAGTGTCATTCAAGCAAGGAGAAGTTCAAAACAACCCCGAGTCACTGAGTCATCCTCAGTCTCCAAATGCAAAACCTGTGGTAGCATAATGCACTCAACCACTGACCATGAGTCAATTTCCAAATTCAAGCAGACCTTTAGACCCAAGCCCACTAGTATGTGGTTCAGCAAGAGAAACTAATCCAGTTTACTATTTGTTCAGAGACACGCCAGGGAGCCTATTTGGCATCTTAATAGTGGATGCTCAAGAAGCATGACTGGTGTTAAGGAGTATATGCACAAGTATGTAAAGGAACCAGGACCCAAGGTAGTATTTTGTGATAACTCATCATGTCCCACTGAAGGTTATGGTTCAGTATACTGCAATGGAATAGTTTTCTCTAGAATAGCTTATGTCAATGGTCTAAAATACAATCTCATCAGTGTCACTCAACTCTATGATGCTAAGTACATTGTGCAATTCAATGACAAACAAGGCACCATCTTCAATGCTAACAAAGAAGTTGTTTTGATAGCTCCTAGAAGAGATGATGTTTATGTCTTAGACATGTCAACACTTTCTCAAGATGGAACTTCTCTCTTTGCCAAAGCTACTGAAACTATCAACTAGCTGTGGCACAAGAGCCTTTCTCACTTAAACTTCAAAAATATCAACAACTTGGCAAAAAAAAAATAATGTCCTTGACTTACCATCACTGGTTTTTGCAAAAGATAAACCATGCTCAGCCTGTGAAAAGGCAAACACCACAGAGCATCATTCAAAGCAAAACAAAATTTCTCCATCAAAAGCTGCCTTCACCTCCTGCACATGGATCTCTTTGGACCAATCAGTCCTAGATCAATCCAGCATGAGAAGTATACACTTGTCATTGTTGATGAGTTCTCAAGAAACACTTGGGTATACTTTCTTTCCAAAAGAGTCGGGAAGGTGATACAATAATGTCATTCATCGGAAAATTGAAAACCGAATGACATTCTTGTTAAACAAATCGAACTGACAATGGCACCGAGTTCAGAAATGAAGAGCTTGATAATTTCTGTGATGAAAAGGGAATCTCCCAAAAATTTTCATCTCCTTACACCCCTGAACAAAATGGGGTAGGTGAAAGGAAAAACAGAACTCTCATTGAAGGCTAGAACTATGTTAAATGGCTCACTCTCAAAACATTTATGGATGAAGCGATCAAAATAGCTGTTACACTCAAAATAAGTCAATCATTGTCAAAAGACATAACAAAACCCCATATGAGATATTCAAAGGTAGACTTCCTGATATCAACTACTTTCATGTGTTTGAATGTCCTGTGTTCATTCACAACCACAAGGATCATCTAGGCAAGTTTGATGCTAAAGCTGATGATGGGCACTTTCTTGGTTACTCACTGATCTCCATAGCCTTGAGGTATTTAACACAAGGAGACAACAAGTTGAGGAAACCTTTCATGTCACCTTTGATGAGAGTTCGAGAAAGCATCGGTTCACCAATACCTCAGTGGAGGAAATAGGAACTGATAACTCATCAAGATATCCTCCTGATGAGTACAACACTGAAATCAATTCCTCATACCAAGCAGATGTTGACATCTCATATTATGTCTTACCTCACAACCTTCCCCAACCAACTATCGCTGAATTTATTGATAATCAATCAGTCCCTGTTTGGGATAGGTAATCTTGAACCAAATGTTCAGGGGCAACGTGATTCAAGAACCTCAACCTGAACAAGACATCTCAACAGATAATCTAAATGATTTTGTGGCTCCTACACTGAACTCACTCACGAGTTTCCAGGTGACCTCTGCAAGCTCAGATCCTAGACCACAAAGTAAGTGGACAAAATCTCAGGACATTGAGCTTGTAAACATCATTGGTGAACCCACGAGGGCATGCTCACCAAAAGCATGGTTGCTAAATTAATCTGCTTCAGACCAATGAATGTCTATATCGATTTTCTATCGAAATAGAACCCAAAAGTGTCACTGAGGCTCTAAAACATCCAAGCTGGGTTCATGCTATGCAAGAAGAACTTCAACAGTTTGATAAAAACAAGGTCATGACCTTGATCAAATGTCCTCAGGATGTAGTTGTCATAGGAATGAAGTGGGTTTTTAGAAACAAAATTGATGAAAACAGCATTGTCATTAAAAACAAAGCCAGACTTGTAGCCAAAGGTTACAGTCAACAAGAAGGCATTGACTATGATGAGACATTTTCTCCTGTTGCAAGAATGGAAGCCATCAATATCTTCCTTGCATTTGCTACCTACATGAACTTCAAAGTTTACCAAATGGATGTAAAAGTGCATTCCTGAATGGTGAACTCAAGGAAGATGTATATGTTCAACAACCTCCTGGCTTTGAGAGTAGTGAATTCACGACTATGTCACCCAAGCTTGACAAAGCTCTCTATGGACTTAAACAAGCTCCCAGGGCATGGTATGAAACTCTCTCGGCCTTCCTGATTCAAAACAAGTTTGTCAGAGGAAAGATAGACAACACCTTGTTTATCTACAGGACAAAGCAAGATGTGATACTGGTCCAAGTATATGTTGATGACATCATCTTTGACTCAACAAATTATAGTCTTTGCAAACAGTTTGAAAAACTGATGACAAAGAAGTTTGAAATGAGCATGATGGGTGAACTCACATACTTCCTTGGACTACAAATCAGGAAAACTGATAAAGGAATCTCCATCAATCAAGAGAAATATACCAAAAATATCTTAAAGAAATATGAGACATCTGACTCTGACTCTGATTATCCAGGCTGCAACATGGACATAAAAAGTACCTCAGGGTCCTGTCAATTTCTTGGAGGAAAGCTGGTTTGTTGGAGTGTTAAGAAGCAACAATCAATGGCTATGTCTTCAGCTGAAGCTGAGTATGTGGCTGCTGCAGGATGCTGTGCCAATGTATTATGGATGAAAAGTCAACTCAGTGACTATGACATCCATTACAACTTCATTTCATCCCTACTGAATATCAACTTGTTGATATCTTCACCAAACCCTTAGATGAACCTACCTTCAGGAGACTGAAAGTTGAATTAGGGATGCTTGACATTGAAAGTCAGCACCCTGATAATCAATCCTAATCTCAGTATGTTCTCTCTGAAATGGTCCATGCTCCCTGAATAAAACCCCAAAACAATCTTCTCACTGAATGATTAAGACTCATTCAGGGACCCTGACTTTAGATATTGAGCATTGAATGAGTAACTAAATACACCAAGTATCAGTTACTTAAATGTCCTAGGTTGGTAACCATACCAATTTAATATAGGAATATATGTCTCTTTGTACTTATGTCATCCAAGTCAAAGGTCCCTCAAAACCTTACCTCATCCCACTTGGCATTAAATGCCTCCTTTCACATGTAATATCTTAAGGATATTTTATTATCTGAGAATGCACTTTATCACAGCTTTATGAATCGTTCCCTTAAAACCGGGAATTGCGGGTAGTGGAGTGGTGGCATTAAATGAGGTAAATAAAACATTTTCAAAAACTGACTTTGAAAATCCTCATTTAAGCAAAATTACCCTCTCACCACTCTATAAATACCCCTCTCAAAACACTAAAACACACACAAAGAATTTCTGCATCTAAACTCTGTCAAAATCACTTCTCAAACCCAGAAATCTTTGTGTTCTTTAATCCTCAAAACAGTTTTCAAGAAAATCTTCTCTCAAACAATTTACAAAAGGGTTTTCATCACAAAACTTAAGAGATTCAAAACTCTTTGATTGTTCTTGTCAAGAAATCTTCTCAAAAACCTAAAACTTTTAATGGAAATGGCAAGAACACAATCTTTTCAGTTTGCACCTCAGTGGGTAGTAATGTTGAATTTAAAACAAACAATGTTATAGGAAATTTTGAATACCTCCCTGATGTCCCAGCCTATAAGAGCATCATGAAGTTGTTATTCAACTGCCCACTTAAAACGGCCTTTACTCAGCCCCCCTCTATTCTGTACCAAAATCTCCTCGTGGAGTTTTGGGCTACTGGTAATGCCTATGACCCGACACCCTCTACTAATGAGACTGACCTTAGACCCCTCAGGGAGTATCTCATCAAATTTAGTCTTTTTAATGGGGAAAAGTCAGTCACCCTGGATTATAAAACTTTTTGTACAGCAATAGGGTTAGACTATAATTCTGGTAAATATGTTGCCCATCCTGAACCCTCCATAGTTAAGGATGGGTTAAAACAAATTGTTTTGGATCCAAAGTTTTTGGACAAGACCCCTGTCACCAAGAACTTATTTCTCGTGGCTTGGAGGATCCTGTTCACATTTGTGATTCAGGTTCTCGGCGGGAACCACTCATCTACTGAACAAGTTAACTCTATTCAGTTGATGGTGGCATACTGCTTGCTGATGAACGGGTCATCTGCCGACATAGGGGAGATCATTTACGTGATCTCAGAACCAAGCTACTTGAGCAAAACTAGGACGAAATACGTTTTGTACCCTAGGTTTGTCTCATGTGCTTTACAAGTGTTACTGGGTTGCAATTACCCTCAGGAATACAAATACACCGCTTACAGTATTCTCGAGTCAATCAAATTTTTAAAAAGACCCATCCCAAGTCACTGAAATTGAATTGACGGCCCATATGGTTGCCGTAATCAACCGAGAGGGATTCAATGTCTCCTAACCACGCTCCTAAAAGGAGAAAGGGGAAGTCTCGTGGGACTAAGACCAAACCCAAGTCTCAGGGCCCCGAGGCTTCGGGAAACACGACCTAAAAGGAAAAGAAAGCCCAAGACGATGCCACCCACTGGAGACTAAACATCATCCACCCCGATGACAACGAAGGACACTGATACATCACAGTCAGTGCCCTTGGTCCCAACTACTACTCCCCAAGATCTAGGGGGAAACATACAACCCACTGGTAGGGGAACGCCTTCTACATTGCCCAAGGATGACACTCGCAAATCAAAGCTTTTGTCTAAGGGCCAACTGAATGATCCCAAAGACTCAGAGGGAAATGCACAACCCGCTGATAGGGATATCACTACCACTGCTTCTAGGGATAGCACGGGAATCACCCACCGGTGCTTGAAGGAGCAACGGGGACAAAGACTCGAGGGATTAATACCACCCGCTGATATGGAACCCATAACCACCACTAGTCTCTTAACAGTTGCTGAAGTTAATGAAATCCTATTCTCTGATGAAGAACTGGCTGATAGTGAAGATGACGTACTTTCAGCAGGAGAAAAAATAGACGCTGATGTTCAAATTCGAGAACAAGAGCATCATCCTGATCCTCAAGAGGCTGAAGAGTCACCTGCTAGAGAAACTAACTCTAACTCATCCTGTCCTGAAGAGTTCAAGAAATTTGATAATGTTCTTCCACTGACTGAAAGACAGCTGGTAATGTGGATCACAAAGGCTTCCAGGAAAATATACTCATGTGTTACTGATGTTCTCTGCGATCAGCACGTTGAAGCAGCTTCAAGTTATGCTGACTTAAAATCTGAAGTGCTTACCTTCAACGACAACACTGATGAGCACAGGGAGCTAATGTATCAACATCTTCACAGACTGGATGAAAACCTGGCTAAATTTCTCAAGCACCTTCAGGGTTGTAGCACAAAGATAGATTAAATCAAGGATTCTAATAAAGAAGACCCAGCACTCAACTCCAAAGTGCTAGAGGCTACTGAAGCTTACTTGAAGAACTCCTCCAGCCTCACTGAAGTAATCGACATACTCAAATCTGCCAATGTTCAGGGTCTTCAGTCTTCACCCAGTCTCTTCAGCCACACCGGGTTCTTTGGATGCTCAAGTGACTACTTTGGCTAAGGCATCGCTTCTATGGCCTGAATCTTGGGCCTAGAATGACTGCTTTGGAACTATCTCAGGCTAATCAGGCAGAAAAGGTCACCGGTCTTCAAAAGGATACAACTGACATCAAGGCTATGGTTACGGAGATCTACCAAGCCTTCAAAGGTCAAGCTACTACAACTTCCTCAGTGTCCGAAGCAACTCTTGCTCTCATTGATGTTGCAGCAACAATTGAGGGGGAGAAAAGCACTGAATAGACTCTCTCTCACACTGAGGGGGAGCCAGTTCAACCAGTCTCGGCAACACCCATATCATCAATCCCACCACCAACAACAACAACAATTATGAAAATGACAGTTGCAACACCCATCATGACAACACCACCACCTTTGGTAGCATCATCTTCTTCAGGCCAGGATAAAGGAAAAGCCATAATGCAAACACCTGAGCCTGATAAGATTCCCTATGTCATCGGCAACACTCAAGATTCTGCTTACTCCACAACAGCTAAGTGCCTACCTTGCAAAGGAAGAAAGGAGAAAGAAACTAGTTGAGGAAGAAAGGAAGAGCAAAGAAGCATTGGTACAATTTATTCTGAGAATATTGGAATTGATCCCAAGAAGCTTCAAAAGGGTTAGGCAGGACAAAAGTTCAAGGATGCTCAGTTTCTCAAATGGCTTAAATGAGAAAGAAGCCGGACGAAATGAACAGAGAGCTCGCACCATCGGCAAGAAAGAATTGACCACTACAACTGGTCAATGACAAGCAGAAGAATGCCTGAGAAAATCACAGATGTAAAAATCATCCCCAAATCCAAACCATTGGCAATGAATGTCTACATGGGGGATGATAAAAGACATTTCGGGGTTCATGATCCCATGAAATTCACTGACTTTGGGATCACTGAACTCGATGAGCTTGGTCCAATCATTGCAAAGAAGCAGAATCTGTGGTTAAGGAGCCGATGAAAACCTCAAGAATGGTATGAAAGATCAGGCGAAGCACCAGCACAGCTTGGGATTCAACCAGCCTTAACTGCACCTCAAGGATCCCTACCTCAATCATCCCAAGGTAAAAGAAAGAGGATTGAGTCCAAGCCTGAATTCAAAGTGCCTGGCCTGGAATGCAACAGGGAGCTACTAGAGGGAGTAAAATTTGTTAAATGTCTTTGCATTGAAGAGCCTCAAAGAGGACTCTTCTTTATAGATGTCTATGGAAACCCAGCATTCCAGAGATGGAGTAACATTGACCTTGCAGGAGTGTCTACAATGGCAAATTATCTACCAGTGGCCTTTCAGATCCAAACCCCAGCAAACGTCAGGTTCTGCAATGACCTGAATTCTAAGATAAGAGAGCACCCTGACAAAGAAACACTCCTCAAGAAGAAAGCAAAGCTTGAAGCACTGGGAATCCATCTTGAGTGACATCTTTTGTTTTATCTTTTGTACAAGTAATAGGAACTATGTAATTTGATCAATAAACGATGTATGTTTTGTTAAAATATTCAGTGCTCCTTATTATGTTCATTAGTACATTTAGTGTAAGAAGAAGCCATTTGCTCACTTACACTGATCAACCACTTAGGCTATTTGTATATCCAAATAGGGGAGACATTGGGTTCAGTAAATATCGAAACCCCTTAAGTCTAGGATTTGAATAGAAAATACCCTAAGTGTTTAGGTCCTTAAACACTAACAAGTCACTTGAAGCATAGTCTCAGTGAGCTATCTTCGGGATACTCAAGAAGAGGAAAAAAGAAGTCTCTCCACTCGGTAAGAAGGCGAACTTAAAGGTGAAGACCGAGTCAAGAAAAAGATGGTGGATTGGTGAGTGATGACAATAACTCACTGAATCCGAAACTCCTCAACTACTTACCGAAGACAAACTGAAGGCTGAAGGCAATGAAGATAGGCGGGACAAGGAAGATAAGTTTAAACAGATAAGACGAAGTCCTTATCAAACAAAGTCAACTTTCCCTGAATGGCTAACTATCAGGCTCAGTGTCATCAATGACTAGAAGAAAGCAACCTTGTCACTTACCCAATATAGCCTTTGTAAACAGAGACAAAATACATCAATATTTTGTCTTCTGTAACCTGTCGATTGTCACTTAGGATAGAGTTAAAACTCATACTTTTATAAATAGCATAAGAGATGGAGTGAAAGAACTAAGCTTGTGAATTATAAAACATACACACACAAGCCATCTTTCACTCCTCCAAATACAACTCAGTCCCTGAGATAGCTAAGTGGTTCCATTGTAGTTGTGCTCAGACTTAGCCTGAGCTTCGTGAGGAGTTACAACACTTTGTCATTTCAATCCCAAGTACTGTTCCGCAAGTACTTGGGTAATGTATTCTTTTTGATTGATTTCTAATAAAGAATATTAAGTTGAAATCAGATTGTGTTTTGCTTGTATTACTTTCAGTCATTACTCCACGTCTGTTACTTAATACTTTAAACTATTTTATACGATTGTGAAACGGGAACAACAATAAGTTATAGTCCTAAATGATATTTCAGATAAGTGCATAAAAGTGCAGAAATTAGTGCATGACCTTTATCAGCATCGATACGGTGTATACTAAAAAGGGGATATGGTGTATCGATGGATACGCCGTATACCATAATGGGGATTGTTAGGAATTGGAAATTCCATTTGAAAGTGTCGGTCACCCCAATTATGGTCTAGCATATGTTAGCTCGTAGACTTGTAGTTATTTACGTTATTTAGGTGTTAATTAGTTAGTTAGTAGGGTAGATTAGTTTAGTGTAACACCGTGGAGGAAGGACGGGTCTTTACCCACTGTATGCCTGATCCACAGTCCGACAGGAGGATGCATTTGTATGTAACTATAAATACCCTCTACCTTGGGAGGTAGAGGGTTGGAACTTCTAAGCTAACCTTGCATTTGTTTTGTTATTTCTCTCTCTAGAATTCCCACTCCTCTCTTCATCTCTCTAAATATGGCTCACTTGTTTAATCATAATCCTAAACCACCCGAATCATCTAAACAACATATTATACAAGATCCTACAAATGGTACCAGAGCCAAGGTTGTGTTGTTTTGATGATTTGCATGGTTTTTGATGTGGTTCGTGTATGCGGTTTGTTGTAGTGTTAGAGATGCTTGATATGTTGTTGTGTTATTTTGTTGATTTATTGTGGTTTCGATACATGTTTTAAGCTTTTATTGGTGCTATTCTTGAGGTCGGAAATTTTTTTTTCGTATCTAATGAGTTATCAGCTTTACATTTTTATTTGTATCCTTCATGGTCAAAACTGTTTTATGGTATTTTACGTTTGAGACTTGTTTTACCATTCAGTGTATCTATGGTCAACATGGTCATATCGGGTCAAAATGGATAATAAGCATATCTTTTTAAGCTTTTTTTTCTGGGTTTGATGCTATTCAAAAATATGGTCAAGCTCTTTTTGAATGCAAGTTGGAAAATTCTTGGATGCGAGTTGGTCTTTCTTGGTTGAGAGTTAGCGCATTATTGAATGCGAGTTGACTGAAAAAATTTCCAGATTCTTTGAACCTGATGCGAGTTGTCTACTAGCATTTTTGAATGCGAGTTGTTAATAAAGTCTTTGAAGAGCATGCGAGTTGTATCTTTCTGTTGGACAATGCGTGTTGAAGATGAAGCGAGTTGTCAAACTAATGGATGCGAGTTGTGTAAACCCCAAACCCTGATGCGTTTTGACGCATGGGTTCATATGCGACTTGTGTAAACTGTAATGATGCGAGTTGTGTAAACCCTAAACAATGAAAGCGACTTGGTAAAACAGGTTTGAGAATGAAAGATGAAAGATACTTGTTGACCTTATGACTAAAAAAAAAACAGTTATACCACACATTCATCACGACCTCAGTCTCAAACCATCATGGGTCCATGTCAACAAGATAACCAAGAAAAATATTAACATATTCGAATACCAGATCCATCATCACAACTTCATCTAATACTACAACATCCATCAAAACTCATTACATCTCAAACTACCACTAATCATGTCACAAATCAAAAACTAAAGCTTATAGATCTCAAATTTGTTTCTCATGTTTTAAAACAAGTACCATCATGCCTCAAGGGCCTTTCACATGAGATGAACTAATCTCTTCATTGATCTAAGTCGTTGCAACTATACGAATTGAAGAAATGCGTATAACAATCATGTTATATCACTTCTCTTGTTCGATTAAAGACTCAAATGACTCAATATCATTGATCTCAGTCCATCAGCTTTGGTTATTTTAAATTCGTCCAATGACTCTATACCAAAACGATTATAACATCATAGATCATTTCTTTTTGAGACTATTATCTGAAAATATCCGAATACATAAAAGAAAATGAACATAACAACTTGTGCTACCTCTTTTCTCTGATTCGTTCATTGCCTCATATTTTACATGTCCGAACCGTTTTAAGAATCAAACAAAAAACCATTGGGCTTTCATTTGATTCTCTCGCTCATTTAATCAAAACTAAACATGTTTTAAACCTACCTTGGCTTGATCTTTATGCCGTTTCTAAACCCAAGACTTCGAAAAATCCCTGTGGCTATGTCGAATCAGGTCTCAACCACATGCCATCCCTGTGGCGAGGTGATTTGATATGTAAAGGAGATTTGATGCTGCTCTTATGGATGCATTTTTTTTATCTGTGAAAGTTGGGAGGCGTATTTGATGTGAGAGTTTTTAGGGATTGTATGAAGACAATTAGGGTTTGAAGAAAAGTTAGTATGAGATGTGTTTCTGTGATAAAGAGAGGCAGACATGTTTTTTTGTGAGTGATATTAGGGTAGATTCAGCTATTAGTGGAGTTATATATAGTCCAAATATTTAGGGTTTTTTAGTTGGATCTGATTATTCATGGATTTGGTACTTGGGCCGTTGTGCCAAACTCTGTATCTGCTTGTTGATGAGATTGGGCCTTATGTGTGAATTGGACAATATAAACTCCCACTACCGGAACTACTCAAATTAATGAATTGGACAATATTGAGAGTTGTGAATTTTTAAGATGATTATTAAAATTTAATGAGTTTTGTGGTAAGTTTAAACGCATCAAAGTTTTGTTTGGGCTGAAGTCGGAATAGTGTGTAATTCGGTTGCTCCGGATTTGTGTCTCCCCCGACTTATCAAGGTATAAATGAATTTGTAACGGTTGTACATTATTGAACTAGATACAGGCTTGAATTAGATACGGTGGGTTTTTGTTAGTTGAACAGGGAGGAATTTTATTTGGATCATATGATGGGCTTTCTAAATTGGATCATTTTATGAGATTTGGACTAGATGAGATTTGTGATAATGAGATTTGATGTTAGGAATTGGAAATTCCATAAGTAAAGTGTCGGTCACCCCAAATATTATCTAGCATAAGTTAGCTCGTAGACATATCATTAGTTACGTTATTTATCGGTTTATTAGTTAGTTATTAGTTTAGTTTAGCGTAGTGTAACACCGTGGAGGAAGGGACGGGTCTTTACCTTTATGCCGATCCACGGGCGATGGAGGTCGTGTATTCTTTAACTATAAATACCCCTTCCATCCATGGAAGGGGTGGTGCTTTTCAATCTAACCTTTCATAATTTTACAAAGCAAGTCTCTAGCTTGAACACCCATCTCTCTACTTTTTCTCTCTAAAATGACTATCATGTGTTTTGATCATCCAAAACCACCCGAATCATCAAACACAATAAATATATCGATCCTACAAATGATACCAGAGCCAAGGTTTTTGTGTTTTGATGATTTTTGTGGTTCGAATCTTGTTGTCTGATTTTATATAACTAATTTTTGTGGTTCGAATATGTCTACCTTTTAGTTGTAACAGTTTTTAAAACTACTTTTGTATGGTATTCTTTATTTGTGTCAATGTCCAATCTGTTATTTTTTGGCCTAACAACAGTCTTCTAAACGGTGCTGATAAATGGTCATATGGTCCTTTTAGAGGTCAAAATGGGTCGAAATAATGATGTTTCTGTTTCTGGGTTATGTTATTCTGTTCATCTTTGCTTATTCATACCATGGTCAAAACGGTAAAAATGATATTCATATCACGAGTTTTCTGGGTATTGTATGAAGATGGTCGGAAAATAGTGGTCATTCTTCATAGCGACTTGCCCTTGTGTCCAGATACATTGCACCTCATTTTTAGCGACTTGGGTAGCGAGTTGTGTGATTAACCTAGCGATTTGTTATTGAACAAGTTAGCGACTTGTTTGCTTTGAAAATGATAGCGACTTGACTCACTCAAAAAGTAGTGACTTATGTTTATAAGTAGCGAGTTGTGAGTGGAAAAACAAGTAGCGACTTGTGTCAAACTAATTTAGCGACTTGCCATTATTGAATGGTCAAGCGAGTTGTAACTTGACTCAAAGACTCATGACTGATGTTACAAAGATGTACTAGACTCGGTAGCGACTTGGACAGAAAAGAAGAGATGAAGGAGATTATGACTCTACCTTGACCACAACATACCATATACCAAATATCAGTCAGCATAACGACCTCAGTTTCAAATACAAACCATCATCAGTCAACGTCAAAACCAAACATCACAAACAACAACTCTCAAACAATCAATGACTCGTTCTAAAAGGAAAAATCAATTTATCTCAGATTTTTTTTTCGTGATTAATCAAGACAATTCATGGTCCATACACACGAAAATTATTATCATCATAGATTTTGTTGAAGTCATGCTTCAATTAATATTCTAAAGTAAGAATATAACAAGGATGTTATATCTCATCTTTTAGTTTCGTTCAAGACTCATAAAGCTATACACAAGGACGAATTAAACAAAACGAAAACATTAACATCATAAAAAACCTACCCGAGACCAAATTAATGATCTTGAAGCTGCTTTCTTTGAATATGTGACGCAAGAGAATCGAGCATGAATGTTATAATGTTGTGATTGTCATTCGATAATGACAACATTGATGGGTTTGTGTTATTATTATGACATGAAATGGTTTGGATTAAAGATCAATTTCCCAGATCTATTTTTCTTGAGTTTGGTGGGAGAAAAGTTTTTTTTTTGGTGATGGAGGCGTATTTTTTTGTGAGATTAGGTTTAGTGATAACGAGTGTTGGAAAACCAGCGCTTGGCCAGGTTATGGGGACGTGCTTTGGACACTTAAACCTCGGGGCTGTTTTTGCCAAGTTGTGAAACGTTAATGTTTGGACTTAAGAGCCACTTGAACCTCAGGGGCTGTTCTTGCCAACTTGGAAAAGTTGGCATTTAATGCCTTGGTTGTGCTACAGTGCCCCTCCCCGGCTTTTAGTATATATATATAATATAATGTGAGGTAAATTAGGGTGTGACTAGTTTTATAACCGACTTTATTAACTGTGGATGGATCGGGTTATGCTTATTGTTGGATCAGGCATTTCTTTTGCTAACTGGATCAAATGAATCGTGGGCCTTGTTATATGTTAATAGGATCTGGTAACTAATGTGGTAAAAATCATTCAACTCACAAACGTGTCATCACGATCTTAAATGGAGGTATATTGGTCTATCATAAATGGAGGTGGGCCTCATTAAGATACATCCCGATCTTACCATCTTGGTTATAAATCATAATGAATCTCGTGATGTATTAAATCAAATCAAATAAACGTGATGTATCTTAATCTCATGATGTATCTTGGTTATGCTTAATATTAGGATTGTTATAAATCATAATGTATCTTCGATGTTGAATCACGTGATTTATTATGAGTTGGATTGGATTCGTTGAACATGGGCCTCAAAAGTTTTCACGTATGAATGGACCAGACTTGGAATTGTTATCACACGTTTGATATTTGGAACTGATATTACTCGTTTGTGACTTTGTACCTGAGATTGAGATATTAATTGAGATATTGGATGGGATATGGCTTCTCATGATTTGGATTTTAATAGACTTGGATATCATGAGATTTGATGATGACATTTGGAATGATACTGAGATTCATTGTGTTTGGTACTTTGGCGTATACATTTTCACGGAAGATATTTCACGGATTGAATTGATAATTGATCAAGGTTAACTACGGGGTTGTTTGTATGGTATTTCTTATTTGGATTTGATGTGAGATTTTCCGGGCGCGTTTACTTATTTTCGTCTTCTTTCTTTCTACCCTTCTGTGAAGATGACTTGTTTGGGCATTTATAGAGTGTGATAAAGACTTGGCTATTTAGTTTCGTTTGTGATTCTTTCTTGCTTAACCCACAACGTATCTATCACTTTGGTGTCTCACACAGTTGAGGATACGTCAAGAGGTTTTGTACATTGGGTACACCGTTTCTTTTTCACGAGGATTAGTACAAGCTTAAGTAACAAATCTGGAGAATTTTTCGTCATATTCAAGTTTGGTATATCGGGTTCACTTCTCCATGTGGTCACTACAATAGCCATCAGAATACGTGAATGATGTGTTTACCAAAGTGTTTACTTAATGGTTGATGATGTTGATGATGTTGGTTAATGAACCATTGATGAACCACTGCATGTTCTCCTAAAACAGATATTCACCGGAACCAAAGTTGTCATAACACAATCAAGCTGACATTGTTTACGGTTTTATCTTGATTTTGTAAAATCCCGCGAAAGAAACTATTTCTCGGTTTAAATCATAGACTTGTAAAATCCCGTGACAATGGAAACATCCCAGTAATAGTAAAGTGCATTTCCGGATCTATCTTACGGTTTACTCTTGGTTTTGTAAAATCCCGTGAAAGAAACTATTTTTCGGTTTAAACCAGAGAGTTGTAAAATCCCGTAATGATGGAACCATCCTTGAGAAAAGAAAAGTGTATTTCGGGATCTTTTCTGATGCTGGTGCTACGATTTCTGCTTCAAAGAAGGGATAAAAGGGTGTACTTCATGAATTGGATGTGTGTTTGGATATTCGTCATGGCAGTTTGGTTATTACTTGGTTTTACAGGGTTACGTGCTTTTAACCATGGTCGGGATGAAACCATTATCAAAGTTCAATTTTGAGGTCAAAGGAGGCTAGATTTGAGCTTTTAACAAGATGTGACAATGGAGTTAATTCACTATTATTTATTTGAGGTTGAAGTGAATTATCACGGGCGAGTGTACTTAGTAACTGAAGGTATCGGGGATGGTTGGATGAAGATTCTTCGAGATCCTTGTTCGAGCTTATTATCAAACACGAAGACTTGGAAATCTAGTTATCGTTGGGTGACTTTTACCTTTTCTTTTACCACTTGGGGGAATTGGGCTTTTACCACCACAAGATAACTATCACTTTAAGGAGTTACGTTGTTGTGCTCAATGTCACATTCAATTGTGGATTTTCAAGAGGTGATGTACGGCTTATACTTGATGGTTGGTTGGTTGAAGAGTATAGAGTACATAGAGAGTACTTAGAGATGCTAATGGAAATCGGAACCGCTCTTTGTTATATATGTGCAAGTTTAAGTCACGAGTTCGGGTTAGTTTACTTCAAGGTCAAATTTATCATATTGGGTTTTCTCCATCAGCTGTCACGACAAAGAGCCTACTGAATGATAATGGGGTTGATTGCATGTTTAGCCAAGAGATGATGAAAAGAGAGAGATAATGACGTTTGAACACAACAGTTCAAGCCTCGTTCCCTAAAGAAAAGAAATGGGTACGCTTCAGTGCGCATTATCTTCGGAAGAAGAGAAATCTTCTTATTATGACCATTCACATCAACATGCTTCATACTTTTTCCACGCGCTTTCAGTTATCAAGTGAACCGGGCTACTGTTGATTGTTTTCTTATTCCACTTGCTCAAATATAATGACGATGGCGACATCCTGTGCTAATTTTCTTGGGGGAGTAGTGTGAATAGAATACATTTGTTGAAGATAATCACTTGCTTTATCAAGAATGGCATCTCCGTATGCAATTCTTGTGGGGGAGAAGAAGTATGATAATTCTACATGTT
The DNA here is from genome assembly GCA_910596185.1 of Chrysanthemum makinoi. Lineage (NCBI taxonomy): Eukaryota > Viridiplantae > Streptophyta > Magnoliopsida > Asterales > Asteraceae > Chrysanthemum > Chrysanthemum makinoi. Next base: position 296,303,959 of record OU343222.1, read on the forward strand.
GAGTTTTATTTGAGAATATATGGTCATACGGCTCCTAACTCATGTAAGAACCGAGCTTCTTCTTATCGGGTCATCTTTACATGGAGTTTCTTCTAAGAGCCGTTGGTTGACATCTTCACAAGCTGATATGAGTTTAACGACAAAGTACTTCCAGTTAATGCTTCACATACACATCGACATGATGATTCCGGTAAACCTTCTGTTCTTGTTTGATGTGATTGTTTGTTTGGTGTTACTGTTTCAAGTGTTCGTTGCGGGCTGATTGCTGATTTCCTTGAAGAACATCTTTCTGTTCTTGTTTGATTGGGAGGGATTTTAGTTAAGGGGGTTTGCAAGAGGTAAGTTAATTGGGATGCTTTTTGGTGAGATGAAGATGTTAACTATCTATCCCCAACTGGACAATCTTGAAGAAGGTCGAGTCTACAGTCGGTTCTACATTCTCTACTACATGTTAGAAGACTAAAGACGAGTTGCATTTAATTATCTAAAGACTTCTTCTTAATCTAGGCATTTATCAAACAGATTGTCGGTTTAGGGGAGAGCACTAATTGGGGAGAGTGAAATGTCGAATTTAATCCCCAATTAGACTTGCTCATATTCTTGAAGTTGATTCCCACAAGAGTTCAAGTGTTCTTCTCAACAAAATTCTAGTATACGGGCTTACAATGAGTTCTTTGATTACGAGTATCAAAACCGCAAAGGGGAAGGAGACTCACATCTAAACACAAAGCGAGTAAACTTGATGAACTTAATACTTCTAAGTAATTGAAGATATCCCGGAAGACAAATGTTATTACCGCAGAGAAACTCAAGGGTTGACTCATGGCGAGTAAACTTGATGAGCTTAAAACTTCGAAGTGATTGAAGATATCCCGGGAAAACAAATGTCATGACCGCAGAGAAACTCAAGGTTTTACTCATCAAGGCTTTTAGTGTTATTATTCCAACGACGTGGGGAAGTGATGTAAATGAAAGTTTCTGAAGATAAAAGAGGTACACTAGTGTGTGATGATCTCGATGTTATCGCAATCATCAGGGGAGAGAGAATTGTGTACATTGGGGGCACTCAGTTGTCTCACTTGAGGGCTTAATCAATGATTCAGAGATATAATCACTTATTCCGGAGTTGACATCCGCAGAGATAATCAATGATTCGGCCTGCTTCTTCAATGTTATCGGTTGTTCTCTCTTTGGGGAATGTGTGTACTTCGGGTCTTGAGCTTTATACACGATCATCGGGGAAAAGCCATTGTTTACCACAAACATTAGGGAGGTGTTTTCCTTAGGCGCATGATGTGTATTCGAGAGAGTTCTTGGATATTGGTGTACTTTGGGTTCTTGAGCTTCATACACGTTCATCAGGGAAGAAAAATGTGAACATGGGAAGGTGTTCTTCATTCCCCTCATGAAGGGTATTCGGGAGAGTTCTTGAGCATTATACAAAGAAATTGACTGCTTCAATTCAACTACTTGGGGGAATTGTTCTCTTGACACATTTTTGGAATGGATTGCTTCAGAGCTCAGTGGAAAAGAAATTTGAGAAGATTATTTAAGTGTGGGATGAAACGTTGTTGGTGTTCTATTGGATGATATAACCTCGAATGGAGAATCTCGATTATCGGTCTTTAAAGGAGCAGCGGGATTTATGATAATGTTGTGCTTCCTTGTGCACCTGGCTAAAGCAAGCTTGAAATAGAGCTTCGAATCTGCTCAACATAAGGATTTTCGGTTTGGGGAAGTGCCAAAGTCTCTCTTTCTCAAAGGCTCATGTTCAATCTTCTATTAAGAGCCTCGGAAGCTTTGGTGGTGAATGTTTAAGAGTTGATGACTTCTATCTTCTACGACGTCTTTCCGATATCCTTATCTCTGTACTCGTATCATCATCTTCTTTAACTATATCATCTTCTCTATCTTTGTATATATTTATCAAAAACAAAATAGAAAAATATAAAACCAACAAAAACCCATAAAAATAAGAAAATTTAAAAATACCAAAAAGATGTTTTTTCTAGACATGTCTTCTGGTATCGATAACATCTGCGGTCTTAGAAATGTCATTCAATAATGGCACGGGACCATAGATGAAGTTCGAGCAGGAGGTGTAAATATTATTTTTCCTTAAAACATGTCACAAATCAAATGGCTTACAATTATTTTGCATCATTTGTAACCGCGCTTCAAAAATGGCTTACAGTTATTTCAGACTGTAACCCGCGCTTAAACCATGGCTTGCTATTATTTCAGATAACAACCCGTTCTTCAAGAAAGGAAAGTGCTGCGCTAAATCAAATTTATCAAATATTTCGTGCACTTATCCTAAAACAATTTGAGGAAAGTATAATGTAAGGAAGAGCTGCTGTTCCTACACAATATTTTTCCGTCTAAAATTCTTCAAAAAAATATTTGTTGTTTTCAAAAATGGTGGAAAATGAGTTGCGTGTAAATCAATCAGTTTCAGAGTTTTCGTAAATTGGAAAACTCAATCAATGACTTCAGCGCTTTTAAATTTTTTAGAATATGAGTCATTGATTGAGAGGGAGAATGTTTTCAAATCTATATCATCTAACGAGATTATCTAACTATCCTATATACTTAATTGAAAAAGATGTTAACCTACGTTGAAGGACTAGGTGCCAAGGATATTATTGTTAGGATTAGATGATTAGAGTTTGATAAACACATTATTCCCATGCCAAATATGAATTGATTGATATGTTGGATTGACTTTTATTAGTCGATTGTTGTTTGGGTGATGTCGACCACCATATATCTATATGTGTGTTCACTAACGTATGCAGGTATCTTGGTATAAGAATGTTCCCGATCCGGATCCCACATAATATGATGTTTGGATGCCGAAAGGAAAGGGTAACTATATCTTGGGTTGACAAATGAAGAAACGGAGCTTAATTGGACTTCAATGGAGAGTTGGCATAAATGCAACGTAAGAGGTGTCACTGCATCAGCAGATGGTTTTCTTCTAAGTGATTGAAGAAACAGAGCTTAATTTGACCTAAGTTGGCATTATAATGCAACGTAAGAAGTCTCACTACATTTGCAGACGGTTTTTCTTCCAAGCCCTACACAGCAACATCAACAGATGCAGCTCAACCACCTAACGTATCTTTGTGCAGGATACCATTTTTAAACAATTTTGAAAACATTGTTTTGAAAATGAAAAATATTGTTTTGAAATTAAATTGAACTAAATTTTGGAAATCACCGGACTTCATTTTATCAAAACATAAGTCACTCAATCATCGACTACTGTCATGGATTGAGGGGAAGAGTGATTTCAAATTAAATATTTTCAAACGATATTTCTTCACAAAAGTTCTGTTTGTACGTTAAAATGTGGTGATCTAAAGATTTAATGTTATGCCATGGTATGATTTTCTTTAAAAATCAAGGTCTTTCAAAATGAAATTTTTTCTGTTCTTGTTTGATTGTGAAATTATTTTATTTTACTTAAAAGATCTCTTAAAAACTATCATACCTGACACTAACAATCTTTAATGTCTTAAAACTATTCCTTATCTGTCATTTTTCAAAATCAAATCTTGCCACGTCTTTCCCCAAAATTTTCTAAATAATTTAAATCTGTTGGGATCACAAATCTCAAATGGTTTGAAATTTCTGATCGGGGTAGAGATCGTGATTTAAATCTCAAATCTTTTTTAAATGGAATTGGTTTTAGTCCTTCAAAGGCACTCCTGCCTCCATGTGCCAAACGATTTCAAATACACAATGCACATGTTGAGGAGGAGGATTTATCCAAAAACCAGATGAGTATTTAAACAAGGCCACATTGTCTCCCATGTTTTCTAAACCTAATTAAATCACTTGAGATCCAAAATCTCAAAGGGTTTGATATTTTTGATCGGGGGAGAATTTGTGATTTAATAATGAAATTTGATAAAAGGTGATCATTTTTATTCAATTGCAGTGCGCTTGCTCTCTCATATGTGCTAAATGCTTTCGAATCTCGAAGCACATATTGAGGGGGAGCATTTCAAAAGAAAAAAAAAACTATCAAGGTAGAAAGGCTTTTATGTTTTAACATTAAGTACCTTGATTGAGTTTTAAATGGTTTTCTTAATGGTTTTTGTGATCGTGGATGTGCTTCAAAAGAACTCTTGCCTCTATGTGATAAAATGATTTCAAATATCCTATGCACATATCGAGGGGGAGAATTTACCAAAGAAAATCAAATGGCCTTTTCTATGAAAATTGTGATCAAAGAAAATATTTCAAAGTCCTCTTGCCTCCATGTGCTAAACAATTTCTATATCATATGCACATGTTGAGGGGGAGGTTTTCTAAATGATCAAAACTATTAAGGTACAAAATGCTTTGATCTCGTATCACAAGTACCTTGATTGTTTTTCCAAATGATTTTTTAATTAGTTTCAAGGAAGAATGAACTGTACCAAAAGACCGACCATTTTACTTTATGCATGGTGTTATAAGGATGGTTAGGTTAGGTATTCGTTCCCACGATCCGGAAGGAGGGATCTACCCAGAGATAATCCACTAGATAGTGTAGAGTCCTTAGGTATATTGAAAAAAGGAGAAAAATGAGAAATGGGAAGAGTGCGGACTGAGACAGAGCTAGTACTGAATAAACCCAACAAGGTTCTAGTAATGAAGTCTCGGTAAGCCTCGAAGGGTTGAAGAATGAAAAAGAAATGAATGGAAAAAGGGTGAAAAGAAATAGCCCTCCAATAATTCAACCTTAGGGCATAAACCGAGTTCAATACATATGCTACTGGTGGTTACTACGGTAACACTGGTATTGAAGACAAGACGTCATGGACCCAGTGAGGCCTTTGCACTAAACTTCTCTAGCTACTCAAGTTCCTCTTAAAAGGGCTTGTTTCATTCTCACGGGGAACCGACATAATCTATCGACTTTCTCTTAGAGATTGTTGATATTAAAGAAGGAGACCCTCTCCCTAGTCTCCGGCATAGGAACCAAATATGCACTATTGAGTCTAGAGCCAAGAGATCATCCACAATATCTCATTAGGACACTATATTCTTGATGACTCACTGTTTCACACAATGTGGAAAGTGAGAATATATCTTAAGAGTCCTACGCATTATCCTTGTGGTATTGCCAGAACATCCGAGTGATATGTAAAAATATTCACAATGAAGATGGAAAGCCTTCTAGAGCCAACATCAAACAAGCTCTTGGTAGGTGACATGTGAGATCTTCTCGTAAGATCAAGCTTATGACAACTGGATAGAAACGATGGGGAGATTCAATCTTGAATCTACCTTGGTCCAGGAAATGAATTGACGAATACTTTTGGAAAAACCGTTCGATGTGCAAATCTTCTTTTCTCTAGCGCATTGAATGTGTATTCATTTCAAATTCAAAAAGTATCTCTGATTGAAAAATACTTTTAGAAAAACCTTTCGATGTGTGAATCTCTTCTTTTCGCTAGCACGTCGAATGTGTACTCATTCTCAAATACAAAAAGTATTTTTGATTGAAAATTGATCTTTCTCATAAAACATTTGTCGTATTGCAAAACTCTTTCTTCAAGCAATACGCGATTGTTTTTCATATCATTTTTCATCAATCAGTGAATCTCAATTATTTGCCGTTCACTCACCCGTGTTGTCTTCTTTGAGACGTTCCGGTTTGAGAACGTAGCTAGAGCAAGCTGCGTAAACCCCGTCAAGGAGATTCTTAGGAATCCTACCGATCACAGGCAGTTTGTCTGATCAACGGGGAACCGTAGGTCGTGTACCTCAATTCAACGAAAGTGATCAAAGACACTTTCGTGTTTTATTGCTAAGCTGTTGTTTGCGGTATATTTGGACGGTTGCGCTCGAATTGAGGAGTCAATACAAAGCTCGCATGCTCACAAAGATCCACACTTAATTAAAGAAATCATGACTGGTGCATATCTACATAACCCGGCTCGATATTTCATACAATGCTTCGCTTCGCTCTTTGCCCTGCAAATATCATGAACCATAAAGGCTTCCGCTTACTCACGATGGAAAGATGTCATAATTTAAAAGTGTGAGCATGTCGGTCCAAAAGTCACAACTTCACATGATGGCAACACAATAAAGGGTGATCCAGAGATTTGCTGTGGCTGATGATCTCAAAGAAAGCTCGAAGATCATCAAAGATGTGGATCAGTTCAAAGACCTCCACTGAAAGTACAAAGCACTCGGACTTTGAAGTTGCACTACAAAAGCACAAAGATTGCGGAATTGAAGAATTGAAGTCTACGAGCTCAAGAACAAAGTCAAGAATAGAATGCTAGGATTCGAAATGTAAAACATGGGGTGACCTCCCTTAGGGGGAGATTGTTAAGAATTGGAAATTCCATAAGTAAAGTGTCGGTCACCCCAAATATTATATAGCATAAGTTAGCTCGTAGACATATCATTAGTTACGTTATTTATCAGTTTATTAGTTAGTTATTAGTTTATTTTAGCGTAGTGTAACACCGTGGAGGAAGGACGGGTCTTTACCCTTGTATGCACGATCCACGGCGATAGGAGCTCGTGTATTTTGTAACTATAAATACCCCTTCCATCCATGGAAGGGGTGGTGCTTTTCAATCTAACCTTTCATAATTTTACAAAGCAAGTCTCTAGCTTGAACACCCATCTCTCTACTTTTTCTCTCTAAAATGACTATCATGTATTTTGATCATCCAAGACCACCCGAATCATCAAACACAATAAATATATCGATCCTACATTTGATGATGAAATTTGGCGATGATGAGATTCGTCATGTAATGAGGTTTGATACTTTGGTTTATGCATTTTCACGAAGTTTTGTATGTCTCGGCTTGAAGTGTTTATTGGAAAATATTGACTACGGGGTTGTTTGTACGGTATTTCTTATTTGGCTTTGAAGTGAGGTTTCCTGGGCACAGTTACTTATTATGTCTTCTTTCTTTCTACCCTTCCGCGAAGATGACTTGTTTGGGCATTTACAGAGTGTGATAAAGACTTGGCTATTTAGTTACGGTTGTGATTCTTTCTTGCTTAACCCACAACGTAACTATCACTTCGGTGTCTCACGCAGTTGAGGATATGTCAAGAGGTTTTGTACATTGGGTACACCTTTTCTTCTTCACAAGGATTAGTACAAGTTTAAGTAACAAATCTGGGAAATTTCTCTTCATGATCAAGTTTGGCATATCGGGTTTGCTTCACCATGTTGTCACTACAATAGCCGACATAATGCGTGAATGATGTGTTTACCAAAGTGTTTATTGGATGGTTGATGATATTGTTGATGTTGGATAATGAACCGTTTATGAACTGATGCATGTTCCCTTAAAACATATATTCACTGAAACCAAAGTTGTCATAACACATTCAAGCTGACATTGTTTACGGTTTTGTCTTGATTTTGTAAAATCCCGCGAAAGAATCTATTTCTCGTTTTAAATCATAGACTTGTAAAATCCCGTGACAATGGAAACATCCTGGTAATTGTAAAGTGCATTTCCGGATCTATCTTACGGTTTATTCTTGGTTTTGTAAAATCCCGCGAAAGAAACTATTTCTCGGTTAAAACCATAGAGTTGTAAAATCCCATAATGATGGAACCATCCTGGAGAAAGGAAAGCGTATTTCGGGATTTTATTTGATGCTCGTGCCACGGCTTCTTCTTCGAAGAAGGGATAAAGGGTGTACTTCACGAATTGGGTGTGTGTTTGGATTTTCTTCATGGCAGTTTGGTTATTACAAGGTTTTACGGGGTTATGCTAATTTAACCATGGTCTGGATGAAAACATTATCATAGTTCACTTAAATCATCAAATGAGGCTAGATTTGAGCTTTTAATCACAAGATGTGACAACGGCATTAATTCACTATTATTTATTTGAAGTTGAAGTGAAATATCACGGGCGAGTGTACTTAGTATCTGAAGGTACCGGGGATGGTTGGATGAAGATTCTTCAAGATCCTTGTTCGAGCGTATTATCAAAAATGAAGACTTGGAAATATAGTTATTGTTGGGTGACTTTTTCCTTTTCTTTTACCACTTGGGGGAATTGGGTTCTTACCACCACAAAATAACTATCACTTTAAGGAGTTACGTTGTAGTGCTCAGTGTCACATTCAATTGTGGATTTTCAAGAGGTGATGTACGTCTTATACTTGATGGTTGGTTGGTTGAAGAGTATAGAGTACTTAGAGAGTACTTAGAGATTCTAATGGAAATCGGCACCGCTCTTTGTTACATATGTACAAGTTTAAGTCACGAGTTCGGGTTAATTTACTTCAGGGTCAAATTCATCATATTGGGTTTTCTCCATCAGCTGTCACTACAAAGAGCCTACTGAATGATAATGGAGTTGATTACATGTTTGCCAAGAGTAGATGAAAAGAGAGAGATTATGACGTTTGAACACAACAGTTCAAGCCTCATTCCTCAAAGAAGAGAAAAGTGTACGCTTCAGTGTGCTTTATCTTCTGAAGAAGAGAAATCTTCTTCTTTATGACCATTCTCAACAACATGCTTCATGCTTTTTCCATGTGCTTTCAGTCATCAAGTGAACCGAACTACTGTTGATTGTTTTCTTATTCCACTTGCTCAATTATAATGATGATGGCGACATCATGTGCTACTTTTGAGGGGGAGAAGTGTGAATAGAATACATTTGGATGATTTTCACTTATTAAATCAAGAATGGCAACTTCGTATGCAATTCTTGAGGGGGAGAAGAAGTGTGAATTTACTGCATGGTTGATTGATATCTGAAAATAAATGGTCAAACGGCTCCAAACTCATGTAAGAACCGAGCTTCTTCTTATCGGGTCATCTTCACATGAAGTTTTCTTCTAAGAGCCATTGGTTGACATCTTCACACGGGCTGATATGATTAATGACAAAGTGCTTCCAGTTGCGGGGTTGATTTCCTTGATGAACATCTTTCTGTTCTTGTTTGATTAGGAGGGATTTGCTATTTGTAAGTTAACGGGAATGCATTTGGTGAGTTGAAGATGTTGACTTTATATTCCCCAAATGGACAATCTTGAAGAAGGTCGAGTCTACAGTATGTTCTACATTTTCTGCTACATGTTAGAAGACTAAAGACGTGTTGCATTTAACGATCTAAAGACTTCTTCTTAATTCAAGCATTCATCATAAAGATTGTCGGTTTAGGGGAGAGCACTAATTGGGGGAGAGTGAAAAGCCAAAGTCAATCCCCAATTAGACTTGCTCACATTCTTTCTTCAGCAAGTTGATTCTTACAAGATTTCTAATGGTCTTCTCAAAAGATTTCTAGTACATGAGCTTACAATGTGTTGCTGATTCTGAAGTGTCAAAACCAGCAAGGGGGAAGGAGACACACATCTAAAAGCACAACGAGTACACTTGACGAACTTAATTCTTCTAAGTGATTGAAGATATCCCGGGAAGACAAATGTCATGACCGTAGAGAAACTCAGTGTTTGACTCGTGGCTTCTAGTGTTCTAATTCCAACTATGTGGGGAAGAGATGGAAGAGTTAGTTTCTGGGGATAAAAGAGGTACACAAGTATGACATATTGAGGGGAGATAAATGTGTAACATGAGGGAGGTGTTATCAGCTATTCTCTCTTTGGGAATGTGTGTACTTCGGGATTCTTGAGCATCATACATGATCATCAGGGAAGAAAAATGTGAACATTGGGGCGGTGTTTTCATTCCCCTCATGATGTGTATTCGGGAGAGTTCTTGAGCATTATACAAAGAGACTGACTGCATCAATTCAACTACTTGGGGGGATTGTTCTCTTGACACATTTTTGGAATGGATCGCTTCAGACTTCAGTGGAAAAGGAATTTGAGAAGATTATTTAAATGTGGGATGATACGTTGTTGTTCTTCTACCTTGATGATATAACCCCGAACGGAGAATCGATGATCGTTCTTTAAAGGAGCAGCAATATTCATGATAATGGTGTGCTTCTTTGTGCACCTGGCTAAGGCAAGATTGAAATAGAGCTTTGAATCTGCTCAACAAAAGGATTTTCGGTTTGGGGGGAAGCTGCCAAAGTCTCTCTTTCTCAAAGGCTCAAGTTCTATCTTCTATTCTGGAGCCTCGGAAGCTTTGGTGGTGGAAGTTTAAGAGATGACGAATTCTATCTTCTATGACGTGCTGTTCGATATCCTTATCTCGGTACTCGTATCATCATCTTCTTAATCTATATCATCTAATCTATCTACGTAAATATTTATCTAAAAACCAAAATAGAAAAATATAAAACCAACAAAAACCCATAAAAATCTGAAAGTTTGAAAAAGACAAAAAATATTGTTTTTCAAAGACATGTCTTCTGGTATCGATAACATCTACAGTCTTAGAAATGTCATTCAATAATGGCACGGGACCATAGATGAAGTTCGAGTAGGAGGTGTAAATATTCTTTTCCAAAACCTCTCTCTAAATATGGCTTGCAGTGATTTCAGACTGTAACCCGTGCTTAAACTATGGTTTGCTATTATTTCATATAGCAACCCGCTCTTCAAGAAGGAAAGTGCTGCGCTAAACCAATGTTCAAAAATTTCGTGCACTTATCCTAAAACTAATTAAGGAAAGTATGTCGAAGGACTGCTGTTCCTACTCAAATATTTTTCCTTCTAAAATTCTTCAGAAAAATATTTGTTTTAACTAAATGGTAGAAATTGAGTTTCTTGAAAAATCAATCAGAATCAGAGTTTTTATAAAATTTGCAAACTCAATCAATGACTTCAGCGCTTTTAAACTTTTCAGAAAATGAGTCATTGATTGAGGGGGAGAATGTTTTTCAAATCTATGTCATCTAACGAGCTTATCTAATTATCCTATCTACTTAAATGTAAAACATGTTAACCTACGTTGAAGGACTAGGTGCCTAGGATATGATTGTTAGGATTAGATGATTAGAGTTTGATAAACACATTATTCCCATGCTTTATATGAACTGATTGATATGTTGAATTGACTCTTATTAGTCGATTGTTGTTTAGGTGTTGTCGACCACCATATATCTGTTTGTTTTGACTAACGTATGCAGATGTCATGGATTATAAGAATGTTCCCGATCCGGATCCCACAACTGTTGATGATTGGATGCCGAAAGGAAAGGGTAACTATATCTTGGGTTGACAAATGAAGAACGGAGCTTAATTTGACTTCTATGGAGAGTTGGCATGAAAAAATGCAATGTAAGAGGTCTCCTTTGCATCAGCAATGGTTTTCTTCATCATCAAATGAAGAAACGGAGCTTAATTTGACCTCTATGGAGAGTTGGCATGAAAAAAAATTCAACGTAAGAGGTCTCACTGCATCAACAGATGGTTTTCTTCCAAACCTCCAGCAACAACAACAAAAGCAGCTTAACCACCTAACGTATCTTTGTGCATTACAAGTAGTGAATAAAACCATTTTTCAAAAATTTGATAATATTGTTTTGAAAATGGAAAAATATTGTTTTAAAAATAAATTGGACTAAATTTTGGAAATCACCGGACTTCACTTTATCACAACTTAAGTCACTCAATCATCGACTACGGTCATCGATTGAGGGGGAGAGTGATTTTAAATAAAATATTTTCAATCAATATTTCATCTATAAAGTCCGGTTTGTACAAAAATAAGTGGTGATCTAAAGATTTAATGTTAAGTCATGGTATGATTTTCTTTAAACTCAAAGATCTTTCAAAATGAAATTTTTTCTGTTCTTGTTTGATTATGAAATTATTTTATTTTACTTAAAGATCTCTTAAAAACTATCATACCTGACACTAACAATCTTTAATGTCGAAAAACTGTTCCTTATCTATCATTTTTCAAAATTACATTTTGCCACGTCTTTCCCCAAAATTTTCCAAATGATTTAAATCAATCGGGATCCAAAATCTCAATTGGTTTGAAATTTTTTATTGGGGGAGAGATCGTGATTTTAATCTCAAATCGGTTTTATAGGGTGATTGTTTCAAAAGCACTCCTTCCTTCATGTGCCAAACGATTTTGAAATACATAATGCACATGATTGTGGAGGAGTATTTAACCATAAACCAGAAGAGCTTTTAAATTAGGCACATATTCTCCCACGTTTTCCAAACCTTATTAAATCACTTTGGATACAAAATCTCAAAGGGTTTGATATTTTTGATCAGGGGAGAATTTGTGATTTAATATGAAATTTGATAAAAGATGATCGTTTTGATTCAAAGTGCAAGTTCTCTCTAATGTGTGCTAAACTCTTTCGTATATCGATGCACATATTGAGGGGGAGTGAATGGTTTCTTAATGGCTTTTGTGATCGTGGATGTACTTCAAAAGAACTCTTTCCTCTATGTGATAAAATGATTTAAAATATCAAAAACAATTAAGGTACAAAATGCTTTGATTTTATATCACAAGTACCTTGATTGATTTTTCAAATGATTTTTCAATTGGTTTCGAGAAGGAAAAGAACAATACCAAAAGACTGACCAATTTACTTTATGCATCGAGTTATAAGGATGGTTAGGTTAGGTATTCGTTCCCACGATCCCGCCAGAGCCGGAGGGATCTACCCAGGGACAATCCACTGGATAGTGTAGAGTCCTTAGGTATGATGAAAAAAGGAGAAAAATGAGAATACGGGAAGAGTGCGGACTGAGACAGAAATGTCAAACATATTGTTTTATGAAAAACCTTCTTTGTAGTTTTCAATTAACTATGGATCGTATCAAGTTTTTAAAGTACAATATACTTCAAGAAACTTGGTAACGAAGCTCTGATGCCAATTGTGGAAAACTAGAAGGGGGGTTGAATAGTTTTGCCAATTAAAACTTCCTTTTAATCTATTTAGATCGACTTATGTCAATCTATTTGGATGTGTGTGTTGTATGTTGATAAACAAGCATGTAGGACCTTAGATATATCAACCTTATCACAAACACAACACGTATATCACTTTATGCGTAGAACACGTTAGCACACAAACACAAACTATGCGTAAATAAGAAAGATTAAGAGAGGAAAGATGGTGACTTGAATGATATATGAATCGTGTATGTTTAGAGAGATAGAGAGAAGAAATGAAAACAATATTTCATAAGAAAACACACACAAAACACACTCAAGCACACACCTCATATGACACATTTGAGGTGTATTTATACTCTAAATACAAGATGCCCTAATGGGCTTTGGGATGGGCTTGGATTGGATTACAAGTGTTACAAGGCTAGCTTAACATAACTATTAGCCATTTAGCTTAGCCCAATCCACGAGCCCGTTGACTATTCTAGCACGATATCTAACACACGTTACAAAGTTCCTAAACGTGAATGACCATCACTTCTAATAAAAATGTTACGGCTAACAATCTCCCCCTAAGGGGTGGTCATTCAAAAGATGCTCCACTTAAATAGGTCTTTACTTTTCTTGAGCTTGAACTTTGTGTGTCGATATAGAATAGTCTTAATTCTTTGTTCCTTCATGCTTTGTGATCAGTTAATGTGGTATTCTGCCGTTGTCAACTTCGTTGGTTAGGTGTCTCCACGTCTTTCTCCACCATTCTCACACTTCTATTTGACTTTTAATTACCAATGATGTAGTTCTCGAGTCTTTAAACTTTGTAGATTCTTTGACATTGACGAAGAATCATCTTTGACTTTGTGTTGCCTTAGATTTTGATGAGAACTTTTCATGTGTTGATGGTATGAGCATGTGGAAAAATTGCACGATCAATCCGCTCTGGAGCTTCCATAAGAAGAAAACATAAAAACAGGTTAGTAATAAGCGGATTCCAGCACTTACAAGTTTGAATTTCGAGGATGTTAACAGCATAGTGTGAAAACACATCTCTAATTCTTACAAAGCCGTTCTGACCGGAGTCCCACAAGTGAGATAACGCGATGTACCGAGGTACACCTACAGTTCAGATGAGTGAGGTACACGAAGCATCACCCCACGCCAGAAAGCTGTTTGAGACACACTAAAGCGTAATCCACGGGGAGTTACGGTGACACTATTTGTGGCGCTTGATGTTGACCATGGCAGGAGTTTCCATACAATCATTGAAGATCACAGATGTGAAACTTCTCATAAATGTTCGGCGGTGCTAAGACCTACGTAGGACTCTAGAATATATCACTTGTGCCCTTATTGATGAACAACAAGCGATGTCATGTCAAGTGTTCCTATGAGATCTTTTGATGAATCCCGTGGCTCTAGACTCAATTAGTGCATTTTGGTTTTCCTAAGCGGAGACTAGGAGAGGGTCTCCTTCTTCAATACCAACAATCTCTAAGAGAAAGTCGATAGATTATGCAGGGGTTCGGTGAGAATGAAACAAATCCTTTTAAGAGGAATTGAGTAGCTAGAAGGTTTAGTGCAAGATCGTCCACTGGGTCCATGACGTCTTTTTCTTCAATACCAGTGTCATCTAGTGACAACCAGTAGCATATGAATTGAACCCGGTTTCTGCCCTAAGGTTGATTATGGAGGGCTATTTCTTTTCACCCTTTTTCATTATATTTCTTTTTAATTCTTCAACCCCTTCTTTCTCCTTTCTCACATTACTCCTTTTTTTCAATCATTCCTAAGGACTTCTAATACTAACTATTTGTGATGTCCTTGGGTAGATCCCTCCGGCTCTGGCGAATCATAGGACGAATTTCCTATTCTTAGTCACCTTTTAACTCCATGACTTTCCTATTATTGCCATAAAACCATTTTTCTTGAAAATCTCTCAAAGTGTTTTTGATAGAAAACATGTTTGGAACACTTCGCGAGTTTTATACTTTCAGAAACACTCCCCCTTCACATGTGCTTATATGTTTTGACAGAAATCTGCACATAGAGGGTAGAGTTCACACTTTTTGAATTGATCGGCTCATGATAGACAATTCCCCACGAGACACGGTTACGTTGCTTAGTTAGAGAGTTCCATTGTCAGTTTTTAGGTGACAACTAGCTCTAATAACTAACTTGAAGTTGTAAACACTCCTTGAAAAGGAGGTTAGACCCGTGAAGGTGCATATCTATCACAAGTTTCCCGAGATGGTACATTATTCCTCGTCAATTCATTGGTTTCAACTGAGTCGAGCTCATTTTGAGATTCAAACACCGATCATAAAACATTTTTGATCACCTTTTAATCACGTTTCTCCCCCTCAAAAATAGCATATCTATGATGTTTGTTAAACAAAATGATTAAAAGATATGTTTTTCGGAAAGCATTTGAAGAGAAACTGATTTAGCATGAATATTGGAACAATTTTGATTTTATACTCCCCCTTAACGAAAGCATATTTTTCATACAGAAAATTTAGAATCAATTAAAGTTTTAGAGGGAGTTATCTTGGTACCAAATGTGAGAGATTTTGAAAAATCTTTTTGAAATTTTTTGACTCATTGGTACGCAAGATGAAGATTTTAAAAATCTTTTGAAGATATAAGAGAAGAATTATCTTCATTTATTTTAGGATAAGTGCTCGATATTTATGAAAATCGATTTTGCATAGCACTTTCCTTTCTTTAGAGATCGGGTTGCAAGCTGAAATGCTTACAAGCCATTATGTTTTAAGGAATAGTGCTTGAAAAAATATTTAAAAACCTTTGATTTTGATAAGCACTTTCCTTTCTTTGAAGCGGTCCCTGCTGATGTGTCCAGAAGCCGTTATTTTGAAGTCCGGGTTTCGTACTGAAGTATACGAAAGCCATTATAAAAGAAATTTTGAGAAACGACATGTTTTAGAAAACATTTTAGATAACTCTCGCTCAAGCATCTGTACATGTTCGTATCATTGTTGAATGACATTTCTAGAAACGTATAGAATATCGATTATACGAGAGACATGTCGTGAGAAGAATATTTTTTGATTTTGAGAAATTTTATAATGTTTTTGAATTTTTTGAAAGTTTTTTATTTTTATATTTTGTTTTTGATTTTATAAAAGAAATGGAAAATCAAAGATAGACGATAGAGAGAATGATGAAGAAGAGTTTACAGAATTGGAACCCTCTGATGAGCTGGGTTTAGAGATATTTGATTCACCTGCAACCAAAGACGAAGAGATTTCACAAATAACAGTGTTAGAAGTATTTGTTTCCTCACTCTGAGGGTGTTCACTGGGAACAGTTATAATGGTTTCTACTTCCTGATTGGCACGATTATCTGTGTTGGTGCAAGTATCAAAAATCTTTCCTGTGGGAATCCATCTAAGACCAACTTGGTTGAAAACTTTTCCTGTGGGTATCCACCTAAGGCAAGATCTAGGAGTTGTTTTCTTATCAGATGCAGCGGAAGACTCATTTTGAGAAAAACTACGTCCTGAAGAGATCGTCCTATTAGGTGTCTTTTTGTTTGTCTTTTTATCAACGGGCTTGTTTCTATTTGGTGTCTTAGTGGATTCTGCCTTGGCACGAGAATTATCTTTCTTGAGATATTGTGAGACACATGCATCATGATTGGCTGAAAAGACACATTTTTTACATGTAGTACAGACAAATTCAATATTCTTGTTTAAAACAGTAGCTTTAACTTTGTCACTACAGTATTTTGGAAATTGATTCTTGTTCGAAAAAGACTTAGAATTCCTAGTGTTGTTTTCTAAGGGCATAGCATTTTCTTTTGCGCAACTACTCTTAGATGCAAGCCAATCCCTAGTCTTTTGCAGAGAGTTCCTACGTAATGGTTTACTACTACTAGCAGTGCTTTGAAATTTTGTAGAATTCATCACCTTAGATGTTGCACCTAGAATTCCGTCTTTTCGAGTCTGTGCCTTTTTCCTAGCTTCTTCTAGATAGTGATTGTTGACCATGTCGTTAGAACCGACATATTCTTTAACTGGTTTTTTGGTCACATTCCGTGTACTATTCCTAGAAATGCCAGGTGTAATCACTTTAGGTTTTTCAGCAACTACTTTTTCTTTTTCAAAACCTTTGATAATTCTCTTTTTAATAGGCAGGGACTGTGGAGTGACTGTTTTTGACAAATCATTTTTCTCATTGACTTTTGGAGCAAACTGAGAAATAGACATTTTTGGTTTGAAAACCGGTTTGGGAACATTTGTTTTCTCCTCAGTCAATGGTTTTTCAAACTTAGTATCCACAGCCTTTCCTTTTAGACATACCAGTGGCCAAAAGATCATTTTGTTCTTGCATGTCCTTGTAGGCACGCTCATATGACAGTTTGTCATACTTGCATTCCTCAGATTTTCGATCAAGTTGTTTAAAATAGGACACGTTTTCTTTTTCAAGTTTTTCAAGAGCTTTTTCATATTTAGAAACAATTGCGGAGGTCTCGTGGAGTCTTTCATGATCTTCAACGAGAATATGTTTGCGAGAATAATGGACATGATATCGGTAGTCATAACATCTTCGAAGAGAGAATCATTCAATTTTTCCAAAACTTTGGTGTGTTCAAAACATTCATTAGCTTGCTTTATCGTGGATTTATGGTCCTTGACAAAGTCAGCTGTTTCTTTCAAAAATGTTTGTTCAAAATGAATTACCCTTGCACTGATGGCATTCAGCTGAGGGGCAATTTGAGTTTCAAAAAACGCTTTCGTTTCGTCATCATGACGAGTAAACCATATATTAGTTGTGATATTGGTTTTAGATTTGACAGTCTCTTGAAGTGTCCCAATTCTGGTTGTAACATCTTCTAAAATGCTTCTGGCATTACTTGTGTTAAAAGGATTGTTTGAAGACATTTGTTCGATTTTCGAAAGAGATTTTGAGACAACTACAGGAGTTGAAACTGGTTTTGAAACTGGTGTTGACACACTGTTTGAAACACTGGGTGTTATGGAAAACTTTGACTTTTCTTTTTTATTAACAAAAGTAATTCCATTAATTTTGTTCCATTTGTTATAATCAATTGGTTTTAGATCTGGATTCTTTTGTTTCATTTTTGATCTACTCTCATCAGATAGTTCTAACGTTTCAAGAGAATCATGAACAATTATGGGTTCATGCAAAGGTTTTCCATTGTTCAACACATTCCGTTCTTTCTGAGCTTTCTTGAGGAAACAAGGAGGCGTGTTACCAAGAGCCATTTTTTGAGTTGTATGAAAATACGGATTTACTTGATTAATTAGCATATTGGTTGATTTGGCTGAATGGCCCGTTGTAACAAGCAAATTTTCCAATTTTTTGATTATTTCATTTTTATCAAGAATTTCATCAAGAAGAGAATCTTCTCGTTTTGAAAAATCAACAATCAACTGTTTCTTCTCTTTTTCAAGATCAGAATAAGTTGCTTGTTGTTTAGAAAGTTGGTTTTGAAGTTCAGAAATTTCCTTGTTTAAAGATTTTATTTTCAAGTTCAAATTAACATCAAGTGTGTCATACTTGATTTGCAATTGTTTTTCTCTTAAAACAGAATCTCGATAACCAATTTCTAATTCTGATACTTTGTTTGTATGAAATTCAAAAGCTCGTGCGTTCTCCTTGTAACTCTCAAGCACAGCGGTCAATTTAGCATTCGCGGCCTTAACTTCGCGATTGACCGTTCTAACTTTCTCAATTTCAATGCCACAGTTATTGATTAATGATTCAAAATAAGCACGGGTTTCCTCATCGGTCCCGGATATTTTGTGCCACACGGTCTCCATTAGGATCCACATCACGGAGTTTGAGTTCGTATTGCTACAACTTCGGATTGTCAGGTATGTATCATAAGTAGGTGCTGATGTCACAGAATTTTGTTCGTCATGAGTAAACACATCAAATATGGCATTGTTATAGCATGGATCAATGATTGGTACCTCAGATACTGCGTTGGCGTCATAGACGGGAGGTGCGTCGGAATCGATTTCGTACTTAGTCTCCTAAAGATTTGCCATGAAGATGCAGTTTGCATTGATGTCCTCTCGGTCTTCCAAATCATCCATAATAGCGAAAAATTCATGTTCCTCAACTTAACGCATTCCGATTCGCCTTTTGTGCTAACAACATAGCTTTCTGAAGATACGCAAAATCCTTCTTTTTCGGCTTAGTAGGACAATTCCTTGCCATGTGACCCACTCCTTGACAATTGTAACACGTAACCTGATTACCCTAATTCATATTTCCATAATTCCCAACGTGGGTCGCAACATTCCCATTCTGATTACCACTATTCTATTCCCAACATTCTGTCTCATTTGATATCCGACATTCTGACCCAACTGATTACCCTGATACGGAACCGCATGATTACCCATGCGACTTCTAAATGCTTTACCCAAGAATGCAAAATCATGTGACAAAGCCTCTTCTTGTTCAATTTCAAGATCAGTGATTCCTTGTTCCTGGTATTGTGGATACTGTTGTTGTTGAATGACTTGTTGTTCTGGTGGATAGAATTGTTGTTGAGGGATAACAGCTTGTGGTTGAGAAATGTATTGCTGCAAGTTGTTGTTAGTGGAAGATGATGAAGCTTGTTGTTGTGTATTCACTGGAGTTTGAGTCTTTGCAATGAGTGCCAATGGATCGTGATTCTTTGCCAATCTTTCTTTCCTAACTTCATTGACTTCAGCTTGGTTTTGTTTCAGAAAATCATTTAGTTGGTCAAAGTTCACCTGATGTAAGTCTTTTGTTTGGTTGACAATAGTGACATATCGTCCCCATTCTTCTGGAATATTGTTCAGGAACTTGATATTTTGCACGATAGTTCTGGGTGCTAACTTGTTTCTGATAAGCTCATTCATCAAAGTACAAAACCTTCCATAGTAGGATTCAATGGATTCTCTGGTGAAGATGTAAACTTCTCCCATTCAGTTAGCAGCTTGTTCTCCATGTCTTGTTGACCAATTTTTGTTCCATGACAAAGCCGTCTAACACGTTCCCACATATCAGCAGGTTTCACACGGTACTGCGCAAAGATGTCTCTTGGTAAACCTAGTTGGACAATATGAATTGCCATGTCATCTGCGTCGACTTGTTTGATCCTCACCTGTAATGTCGATTCTTTTTGAGTACGAGCGGATGGTGGGACGGGAGGTGTTGCATCGGGATCTCGAGGACTTGGACTTGTCGAGGTATGAAGGGTCCATTCTGAATGGATTGAATCATCAATTTTCCATTATGTTTGGTCTTGATGTAACGAAGCATACGACTTGTCCATTGAAGATAACCACCTTTTTCCAACATAGGAGGACGGTTTTCGGCACCGGCTGCATGAATGTCTTGTTGAGTTGCCATTGATGAAGGTATGTTATGATAAAGTTGATGTAGGATCGATTCAACGATAAAGGAGTTGTGTTTGATGAAGATTAAGCTCGGTTGGTGTAGTGAAAATTTTCTCTAAAAACTTAAAATCTCAATAACTTCTGTTCGGAGTGTTTTTTAGGACTTGAAAGTTCATTCGGCGTGTCATTCTCCTCGTTCTCACGGTCGTTTTGATGGGTAGAACGCTGAAAACGGAGTTACGGTTCAAAAGTTATAGCCGTTTGAAGTTATGCTCAAAATCTTACTCGTAAACACGTTTATTAAGCGTAGAAATGAGTGCTTATGCGTAGGATTGCTTATGCGTAGGATTCTTATGCGTAGAAAGCTTAGGCGTAGGATTCCTTATGCATAAAACCCAACTTACGCGTAACCTTAGGCTTATGCGTTGACAAAATGCTTAGTCGTAAAACCTTACTGCCGTAAGTGTTAGCTTATGCGTAGAGTGTTACTCGTGGCGTTCTGCTTATGCGTAAACTTAGGTTTAAAACCAAAAATCCTTTACACTATCACGGTAGTAAGGGATATCCACAAGTCGAAGTGTTCCTCAAACTTATCCAAGTGGGGAAGCAGGTAACCGTTGTTGCACGAAGATTCTTCACCAAAACGTTATGCGTAAAACCTTACGCGTAGGATTAGGGTTTTGACTTTCTTACGTAAAAGAGGGTTTTCACCAAGATTACGCTTCTGGCGTAAGCGCCAGAAATGCAAAAACACGAATTTTTTCACCCGAAAACACGTTTCCAATCGATTTCTTTTGCACAAACTTCTTCCAAAACACTTAAAGATCAATAAAGTCTACAACTTTAAGCTTAATAACACGTAAAAATCAAAACTTTATGCAAAAAGCCCACGTTTTATAGAGAAAAACGCAACTTTATGCTTTGTTTTAACCAAAAAACGAAACACAAACACTCCTAAACCATTGTTAGGCGATTGATACCAATTGTAAAGCCCCTTTTATCACGTATACCTTATCACAACTTTAGACACAAACACGCTTTATGCGTAAACCACAACAGTTACGCTATGCGTAGAAGAAAGAAAGGAAAAGATGAAGAACTTGATGTTATAAAACCGTGTATGTTATGCGTAGAGAGAAAAGATGAACACAAGAAGTTGTATTAAGAAAGCATATAAAGGTAAGTAATGAAAAGATAAGAGTAAGAAGCACAAAACCACAACACAAGTATTTATAGTGGTTCGGCTACAAGGACACCTTCCTTGCCCTACTCCACTCCCCGAGTCACCTACTCGAGTTTGTAATCACTACACCAATCTCCTTATGGCGGAGAAGCCTTTACAACATCGCCTACCCTTTTTCCGGTGCTAGGCTAACCACCGGGTTCTTTCACTCCAAGGTGAACCACACCTACACAACGTCGCCTACCCTTTATAAGGTACTAGGATAATTACCTAGTTCTTTCACTCTAAGGTGAACTACACCTTCACAACGTCGCCTACCCTTTATTAGGTACTAGGCTAAGCACCTAGTTCCATTGCAATGGATGAACTACTACCACACTACACCAACGACTAATCCCAAAGGAGATCTACTCCTTTACAACATCATCAAGGATATCAATATCCTTGGATCTAATACTAGTCTATCTTGTACATCGAAACACACCATATCGAATGTACATCTAAGGCACCTTTCACTAATCCCTTTGACTAGATCTACAAGATACCTTTCATTAATGTCTTGTGTCTTCACTTCTAAGCACCTTTCACTAATGCTTCTTTTTCTTGACTTCTAAGCACCAACCACACGTGCTTATGTTATAGACGATAGATACCCTTCACTAATATCTTCGTCTTGACACTTGAGACATCTTTCACTAATGTCTTCAACACTACACTTCTTTGAGGAAAGAAAGGAATCATCAACAAGAAGACTTCAGTAGCCTTGATGATGAGGAAGCATGGCAACTCATGGACGTGAGCTTGCTTGACTTCAAAAGGTGGTGATCTTGCCTTTAAGAGGAACCTAAAAGATCACACAAAAATAAAACTACAAACATAGATCTCTTGGATCTAAGGTTAGTGAGATTTAATTCAGGGGGAAAGTGTGTTAGAAAGGGATGATGAATAATGAAGAAATGGCTCACTATTTATAGAGGAAAAATCCTCTTGTTCCCCGGATCCCACGGATCCCTTCCACTTGGGATCCGGCTAGCACAAAGCTAGGGATCCGTGGAACGCTCCTCTTTACCCATGGGTATTTTGGTTATGGGTCATGGGTCATGGGTTGAATCATGGATCTTTGGCTAGATACAATGTATCTTTGAGTGCAATGCACTTAGTCACTTGGGTATGGGTTGATCCATGGGTTATGGGTATTATCCATATGTGATATAAGCATGATATCATGCAATGGGTTATGGGTCAAGATCCATGGGTTATGGGCCTTGGGTTGTACCCAACTACATTCAATGTATTTGCCCAATGGGTTGTGATACTTAAGTTTCTACCCATTTATATTACCCAATATACTACATACTAGTTATGTGTATATTTTATCCAAATATGTAAACACTAGTTGTTGTACGTATGTATTACTAAATCATAAAATCACTTATACTTGTTTTAGTGTTTTAGTGTTTTATGTGAAAATGTGAATATGTTAGAAACTATTGGTTCAAACCATTTACGTATTTTATTTGTTTCGTTAATATGATTTTACGTTTGTTATCGACAAAACATTAGAAGATCGTAAAATATAAATAAACGTTTTTACGGCTTATTTGTATTAACAGGGTGATTCACTCTTGAATAAACCTTGGTCCAGGAAATGAATTGACGACTACTTTTGGAAAAATCGTTCGATGTGCTAATCTTCTTTTCTCTAGCACATCGAATGTGTATTCATTTTCAAATTAAAAAAGTATCTCTGATTGAAAAAAAAAATACTTTTGGAAAAACAGTTCGATGTGTGAATCTCTTCTTTTCTCTAGCACGTCGAATGTGTACTCTTTTCAAATACAAAAAGTATTTTTGATTGAAAATTGATCTTTCTCATAAAACATTCGTCGTATTGCAAAATTCTTTCTTCTAAGCAATACGCGATTGTTTTTCAAATCAATTTTTCATCAATCAGTGAATCTCAATTCGCTAGTTCACTCACTCCGTGTTGTCTTCTTTGAGACGTTTCGGTTTGAGAACGGCTAGAGCAGCTGCGAAACCCTGTCAAGGAGGTTCTTCGGAACTCTACCTGATCACATGCAGTACTTGTACTGATAAACGGGGAACCGTGGGCCGTGTACCTCAATTCAACGAAAGTGATCAAAGACACTTTTGTGTGTTTTATTGCTAACTGTTGTTCGCATGTACATTTGGACGGTTGCAGCTGATTAGAATTGAGGAGTCAATCCAAAGCCGCATGCTCACAACATCCACACTTAATTAAGGAAATCATGACAAGTGCTTATCTACATAACCTGGCTCTGATATTTTATACTATGCTACTGCTTCGCTGCTGCAAATATCATGAACCAGTAAAAGCTTCCGCTACTTTGATGAAGAGATGTCATGATCCATAAAGTGTAAGCATGTCGGTCCGAAAGTCACAACTTCACATGATGGCAACACAATAAAGGGTGATCCTGAGATTTGCTGTGGCTGATGATCTCAAATAAAGCTCGAAGATCATCAAAGATGTGGATCAGTTAAAGGCCTCCACTAAAAGTACAAATCAATGCGGACTTTGAAGAATCGCTACTAAAGCACAAAGATTGCGGAAATTGAAGAATTAAAGTCTACGAGCTCAGAACTAAAGGCAAAGATAGAATGCTAGGATGCAAAATATATTTCATGGGGTGACCTCCCTTAGGGGGAGATTGTTAGGAATTGGAAATTCAATGTGAAAGTGTCGGTCACCCCAACTATGGTCTAGCATATGTTAGCTCGTAAACTTGTAGTTATTTACGTTATTTAGGTGTTAATTAGTTAGTTAGTAGCGTAGATTAGTTTAGTGTAACACCGTGGAGGAAGGACGGGTCTTTACCCACTGTATGCCTGATCCACAGTCTGACAGGAGGACGTATTTGTATGTAACTATAAATACCCTCTACCTCCCAAGGTAGATGGTTGGAACTTCTAAGCTAACCTTGCATTTGTTTTGTTATTTCTCTCTCTAGAATTCCCTCTCCTCTCTTCATCTCTCTAAATATGGCTCACTTGTTTAATCGTAATCCTAGACCACCCGAATCATCTAAACAACATATTATACACGATCCTACAGGGATACAGCATATCCCCAAATTAGAACACGGCCTTATCGACTAAGTATTAACAACATATACATTTCAGATCAAGATTAACAGGTTTACGTTTTTAGTAATGGATAGAAATGAGTAAGTAGTTTGGTTCTGATATAGCCGAAGGTTTAGCACATTTAGCTTATGATTTGGAATTAGCCGAAAAGTAATCAAGTTAAGGACGCTTATAAGAAGCATCGATAGTTTTGTTCTGTGTGCACGTATGAGGTGCAATTAGTTACTTAGAATGATTTAGATACGCGAAAGAGGAAATTCCTTTTAAAGTGTCCTATGTGGATGACCCGTGCTTTATGCACTTAATACATGATTGATTAGAAATCGCTCGTATAAGCATGGGATACCCCCATTGCATCCGTGCAAGAGGGTGGTAAAGGTTGCATACGAGTACTCGCGGCCATGGGAATTCCATACATGATATGTGACATCAATTGGCACTAGTATGGACAATGTTGTGTATTGAGTCGTGCAATAAGGAAGTTAACTTGGGTAAAGGAGAGGGTCGTAAAGCTTCGGCATTTGGTAGTCCACGCATTACATTTCTGGCTACATGGATTAATAAACTAGAATGTCAAATGTTTGATGCGAAGCTTGCGCTATTAAACGACGATGGGAAGTCGCTAAAATCTTATATATCAAAGCTTCTTATGGAAAATGAGGCTACAGTGACATCGGTATATAAACCTACTACTACTATAGAAATGCAAGGGGAAGATTCGAATAATGATGAAGTCGAGGATATTGATGATGACATGGCTCAATATATGGCTAACCCGAATCGTACTCGTGGAGGAGCTAATGATGCAAGTCTCCTTTAGTATGAAGATTATGATGGTTACGAGTATGATGTTAATGCCTTAACTGATGAACAACTTACTTTCTGTGACGCGTGAAACATTCGTATCTGTGGTAGAGTTAGGATGTACTTATAGTTTTGGTGTTGGCGTTTTATTTTGATACGTTCATAAGATTGACATGTCTCTCTTATGATAGAGTTTGTTTGAAGCACAATAGGTGTTTTTGTTTGTCTGTAACGGGCTGCGATGTGATATTCACCCTTATCTTATGTATTTAATTATTTTTTGGATTATATATTTACCGGAAAACTTACTCAAAAAGAGTTACGTCCTGAAAAATCACATGTGATTTATAAAATCACAATTGATTTGTTATTTTAAAAATTACATATGATTTTTAAAATATTTTAAAAATACAAATCACGTATAATTTTTCTGAGCGTAAATTTCAAAGCTAAAAAAACTTAAAATAGAGTTCGTCGAAAGTATATCGAAGTGTGTATCTATCGAAGGAGAAAATAATTCTTGTGGTGCTGGTGTATTTTTTATCGCTTAACGATTTATCTTTTGCAAGATATTTTATAACCAAAAAAAGAACAGAAAGTGGGTTTTGTTTTGATAAACAATGAAATGGCATAATTTGCCTATTTGATCTTTAAATTTGTGATATATATTGATCTCACCTCTATGCATTGACTGTCCTTAGATGCTATCAACTTTTGATAATGTATAATCAAACCTCAAAGTCCTCAGTTAAACAAACAAAATGCAAAAGTATAAGTGGAATGAGTGGGTTGTATCACGGGCCTAGATGAGTTCCAGTGTTTAGATGGGTTATTTAGGAGCAGGGATCTAAATGGTCTAGGTCAAACGGGTCTCGGGTCGGTTTGATCCATCGGGTTTTCGCCAAACTTTTTTTTGTTTGAGCTAGTGAAAAATGAAAAAAAATGAAAATAGGTGTTCAAGTTTTTTTTACCTGCCTAGACCCGCTGTTTATTGTTATATACAATTGAAAGTTATATCAAACACCCATTTAGACTTATGTAAAAAATAAAATAAAGGAGACGCAACAAAGCCATCACTTCATAAATATTACCCAACTTAATCCGTAAATAACAGATGAGTATTAACTTGTCACCGCTACACAAAAGTAACGGTTTTCATTTTCTTGTGAATAATGGATGAGCTAAACGTAAATGTTGTAGCAGCATGACAATAGTTTGAAAAAGGTTTTTAAGATCATGATCTTAATCGACATCGTTTTTATTTTAGCAAGATCGTGATCGTAAGATTGGATCGAGATCTTAAAATTCTACTAGAATGTCATTTTTAATAGTCATTGTAATATTATACAAATCTACAAATTATTATTAATATTATATATTAAATACAAAATTATATGAATGTTTTATTATTGTCGTAAATTATGGTTATGGAATATTTAAGAAGATTAACATGCTGTTTTTTAATTTATTTAAAACATAATTCATTACTTTGTACGATTTTAGTTTGTAGATTGAAAAAAGTAAAGATCAGTTCGGATTTAGATCTTAAAATACTATGTTTAAGATCGGGATCCAATAAAATCTTAAGCTAACAAAAATCTTACGTAGGATCATGATTGTTTTTCTCTGTAATATCGTAAAATGGTAAGATCTCAAAATCATGATCGGTATCTAAACAACCATGGTTTGAAAAGTAAAGGTGCAAACTAAACAGTGTTTTGTTATCTAATGAACAATAAAACCAGGTTGATGATTGTATTACATAGATAATTAAGAAAACATAGGCATTTAAAAAAAAGTTATTGACATATGGTTTTTTTTGTTTTTTTTTTTTTTTTTTTTTTTTAAAGTTTGCCAGCCTTATATGTAGTTGCATTGGCGTAGTTAAACTATCTTTTTGTATAGCTTTGTTGTAGCTCAGCAATATACTTAATTAGCAATCTTTAATGTTTACTTGACCTTGCATAACATACGATTAATACTACTATCTTTTTGGAGAGTTTCATTTTGTTGTGGCTAAAGTTGATCGTAATTTCTAGTCATGATGCATGGCTTTTCCGTGACCTTCTACGTACTGTGTCGAATGTTGCACGTCAGTTTGTTGGCCGGCGTGTCTCCCTGTAATTTGCTCTCGATTTAATAAATATTTTCTGTTAAAAGTATAGTTAAACTACACCATCCACGCGTAAATATTGTTTTAATTAATCACAAAGTTTGTGTCAAAAATGACAAACGTTACATTCTCAAGTATTGTGAAAATGAGAATAAAACTATATGAATGTTTCTAGTTATTTCTAGAAGGAGGGAAAATGATACTACACGGACGTGGTGGCTTCTTTTTGGCTTATCAAATAGTCCATGGTTCATCGATTGCCAGCTCTATATAAATAAACAAGTTAAGATACTTAAAAAGGTATTGTAATTATAAAAAAAGAAATAAAATACAATATAGGGTAAAACTTTTTGATAAACATTGTATGAATACGTTGTTTCCTTTTTCTAAAGGCAATAATCATCCAACTTGGCAATGATCATCCAACTTTATGTGGTTTTGTAGTCTATATGGTAGCGGCAAAGCTACTTCTAGAACAAGTATCATAATCTAACTTTGTATATGCATTAGAATATAACAAAATGATTAACATAATTAATATATATGACTTATGACTAATTCATTGAATTTATGTATATGAATTATACTATTTCTCTTTTCTCATATTTACCATTTACTTTAACATGTATCATCATGAGCTTTGAGCTCCTCTTTAAACACGAAACTAGTCTCATAATTTTTTTTGAACGGCGGAATGATACAAAACTAGCAAACGCTAGGAAAATTACAAGGAGTTTATGGTTACAATAGGATTTTTCAACCAATCTACCCAACTAAATCTATACTTAGGGTTTCTAGAAGAAATCCATAAAAAAGCTTGCGAAACAATATTATCCCAAAGTAAACTCTTCTTCGGCAAGGATTGAGAGAAGACCAACTGATTTCGGAAACTCCAAATCGACCAAAGAAGAGTCATTCCCACACCATCAAGGAAAAGCCGAGGTCTACTAGGAATATGCAAGGAGTCTAACCAAGCAAACCACTCCGAAGCATTTTCACAAAGAGGGATATCAAGCTCCCACCAACTAGCTAACAAACCCCATAAAACTTTGGCTAACTCACAACTAAAGAAGATGTGATTCGTCGTTTCAACATCTTCATGGCAAATAGGACATAGAAGAGAATCAACGTCTATACCTTTGCGATCCAAATTGATCCTCGTTGGAAGCCTATTAAGAGAAAGTCTCCACAGAAAAACGTTGGTTTTTATAGGGACATTCTTATTCCAACGAGTAGCAATAGAAATCCCTTCTAAAGTAGAAGCTTCAACAAGAGAACGCCAGACAACAAAGGTAAAGCCTTTGGAAACATCAGGCGACCAAATCCACGTATCCTTATGATCCGAAAGAGTAATGGACCCAACTAAACTCTTCAAATCAAGAAACTGGGAAGACTCGATACCCCCTCTTGGAGGTCTTCCAAAAAGAATTCGGTCGAGAATAGATAAGCGATTAGCAACGCTACAACACTTATCATTATCAAGCGTAGACACGAAGGCCGATCCTTTAAGGGATGATTACCACACCAAATATCGGTCCAGAAGTTGATAGAAGCGCCATTACCAAGCTTTCTAATACACAAATTAAGGAGATCAATACCTTTCTTACTAAGAGAATTAACCAATGCGAGGATACTATTCCATGGACTAAGGCAGGAGCTATATGAATAAGAACCAGAAATACCTCCATGAATACCATGAATATCCTTAATAATAGATGTCCAAAGGCTGTTGGGACTAGTGAGAAAGCGCCACACCCACTCAAAAAGGAGGCCTACATTAAGCGCAAATATACTACCTATGCCAAGACCGCCCCTTTTCTTACTCGCCATGCATTTGTTCCAACTAACCCAAGCCATATGTTTCACGCTTAAGTCCCCTCCAATGAAGAACTTATTACGTAATGACTCCAAGCTATTACAAACAGAAACCGACATCTTATATAGCGACATATAGTATGTTGGGAGGCTTCCAAGAACCGCTTTTATTAAAGAAACACGCCCTCCCACCGAGAGAAGCCTAGCATTCCACTGAGAAAGCCTAGAAGAAAGTTTATGAACTATGGAGTCCCAACTAGTCTCATAATTACGCATACTAATCGGCTAATCGCTACCATTAAATATAAATGATTTGTATAGTAAATATTTTTTTTATCTATATCTATACTACCTTATAATGCATTTAGACCTTCTAAAATTAGAAGACTTAAAAATTCAGACTTTTTTAAACTTACTTAGAATAGATAAAGCATTTAAGTTGTGGGCTCTGCAAAAAATAAAGATAAGGAGCTCCAATCATTAAGTGACATGTGTCACTTCTCTAACTAAAAAATAACAAAAAGGGATGAGCTTTAACAAACTAAAATAAGGAGCTCCAATAATAAGGTGACATGTGTCACTTCTTAACTAATTAATCACTTTTATTTTTAAATTTAAATATCTTTTTATTCGTTTAATTTTTTTATTATCTAATTTCACCATATTTTCTAAAATTTTGTGCTCTTTAATTCAACATCCATTTTTATATATTTTTATGAGTTTTTAGATTTTACGTTTTTAATATGTTTATTTTATTTTAATTCAAATTTTTATAACTTTAACCTTTTTTTCAATCAATACAAATTTGATGTATCAAAATCATTTACTTTTGGAAGAGTGTTTGACGGGTAAGAGATTGTGAAATTATTTTTATATGCGGGAATAATGATGTCGCGGGAAAGATACGAAAAACCCAAACAAACACATACAACTAACAAATATACATTTGGAGTGTTGTGAAATGAATTCACTAAGCGCGTAAGGAATTGCGGGAAGAGTTGGGTTAGCAATTCATTTAATATATTTATTATATAACTATATTAATGGCCGCTGTTGTGCGCGGGTATCCAACTAGTCTATACTACTTTATAATGCATTTTGGTTTTCTAAAATTAGAATGCTTAAAAATTCAGACTTTTTTACTTGCTTATTATGGAAAGAGTTTTTCTAACCAAAAATTAAGATAAGGAGCTCAAATCATGAGATGACATGTGTCACTTTTAACAAACTCCAAGCCTAACTTCTAACAAACTCCAAACCTAACTCCTAACCACTAAAATTAAGATAAAGAGTTCCAATTATAAAATGACATGTGTCATTTCTCAACTAAAAATTCATCTTTATTTTAAATTAAAATATCTTTTTATCTACTTATTTTTTTTATAATATAATTTCACCATATTTTCTAAAATTTTATGCTCTTTAATTCAACATCCATTTTGATATATTTTTATGAGTTTTAGTTTTTATATTTTTAATGGGTTTATTTTATTTTAATTCAAATTTTTACAAGTTTAACCTTTATTTCATTTATTTCAATCAATATAATCTTGATTCGTCAAAATCATATACTTTCGGGGTAGTGTTTGACGCGTAAGAGATTGCGAGGGTATTTCTATATGCGGAATAATGATGTGCGTGGAAAGCTACGGAAAGTTACGGGTAACCCAAACAAACACTTACAACTAACACATATACATTGAAGGGTTGTGGCAATTCACTAAACGGGCAAGCAAACACATATAACTATACTTATCGCCGCCGCTGTGCGCGGGTACCCGGCTAGTATATACATAATGAATGTTGTATATGTGCTACTTATTCTTCTTCATGTTACGCAACAAAGAATGCAAGACGTTGATTTAGGAGCCATTAAAACGCTACAAATCTATTGAACTATAATTTGTGTTTCTTACGTCTAAGCAACAAAGATGGTCTCACGGCTACCGAGGAGTGCTTCTTGGAGAAACATTCAATATAAAAAACAAAGGCACTTTGCGCATGTCATAG
Organism: Chrysanthemum makinoi; assembly: GCA_910596185.1. Taxonomy (NCBI): domain Eukaryota; kingdom Viridiplantae; phylum Streptophyta; class Magnoliopsida; order Asterales; family Asteraceae; genus Chrysanthemum; species Chrysanthemum makinoi. The sequence continues at coordinate 296,335,149 of OU343222.1, forward strand.
AGACACGGAGAGCATACCTACTGTATAAGAGTCAGATCGAGACACAGCATACCTACTGTATAAGAGCATAAGATTCGGTGAAATCCAAAATTTCTTCATTTGAACCTCACAGGTGCCGGTGGTGAGCATCAGGCCAGACCCGACCCGACCAGATAAAACGTGAAACCGAATTTCCCAGAAAACCCAACCCAAGACAGAACCGAAATTTACTCGGGTCGGTTTGGTTCAGTCGGGTTTGTCGGGTTTCGAACCGAACCAAACCAAACCGACCCAACATGTCCGGAAAAATGCAACCCGATAGAAAACCGAGTTTGGTTCGGTCGGTTTCTCGGGTCGGGTCGGGTGGTCGGTCCAAATGCTCAGCCCTAGGTGCCACCCCACTTCAACACTCTCATTTCAAAATACAGCCACCCCAATTTTATTTTCTTTTCCATTTTACCAAATAAACTAAAATTCATTCATTAAAATAAAATTACAGTACGAAATATAAAAGAACATACGAAACATAAAAAACAATACGGAAAATTTAAAAAAAAAAAACATTCGAAACTTAAGAAGTGCATTATTGTCCGGTCACTTAGACAGATATTTATTCATAATTTCTTCATGTTTCCTTCGTATGTAAGCGGCTTTGTGTTCCGGCAACTTTTCGCTATCAATCATGAGAAACACTAACTCTCTACACGCCAGGAACCCCAGTTCTTTCTATCTCTTCGCCTCGTACGTGGATGTGCCTGCTTCAACTTTGAGTCTATAATCGGAAAATAAAAGTTCCGAAAAGCTTCGATTGACTCCCCCGATGAGACGTCACTACTACACAAACTGATTTTACCCACGAAACTTTACACACGGAAACTAATATGTGGGAAATTTCTCACGGAATACCGACAAATTACACACCAAATTGTTGAATAAATTTCCGTGGGAAATATGTAGTAATTTTTCTACGGATTTCCCACTATTTAGACACTAAATTGTTGACCAAGTTTTTGTGGGAAATCCGTCACAAGTTTCCCACAGATTTGCGACAAAATTCACACTATTTGTTGTGATTAAAATTCAGTGGGAAACTTGTCGCAAATATCACACATAATAGCCACAACCAAAGTCTGTGGCAAATTTTAGGTACATTACTCACGGATTTCACACAGATTATCCACCAATGTGATAAATCTGTGGGAAATATGTGTGTAAATACCCACGGATTTCTCACAAAAATATCGTTTTTATGTTTGTGTGTATGTTTAAACATTCTCACAACACTTAGTATGTCTTCATATGTGTTTTTAGTTTCATATTATACGTGTTTTTTTATTAATGTAACTATTTATGGGAGTATCACAAGTTTATGTATAGGTTAAGGTATAACCTTTTTGTATAACAAATCCTTGTATATTTGTGGATACCTACACTACACATATATGTTCCGTATGTCTGTTTATGACCTTCATTGTGTATATATATGTTTTGTATGTAGGAATATGGACGTCTATGTGCGTGAACGTGTAACTAAAGTAAAAAAGTAAAAGAAAACGATCATGTTTGTGGGAAAGTCGTCGGTAATTTCCCACAGATTACCCACCGATTTCATTAATTTGTGGGAAATTTGTGTGTAAATACCCACAGACTTCCCACAAAAATTATCGTCTTTATGTTTATGTATACTTACACATTACCACATTACTTAGTATGTCTTTATATGTGTTTTTATTTTCATATTATGTGTGTGTTTATTAGCGCAACTATTTATGTAAGTATCACAAGTGTATGTGTAGGTTTAGGTATAACCTTTTTTCGTATGTCTGTTTATGACCTTCAATCTTAACTTATTTTGCAAGCTGGTTTGCGGATCATGTAAGCTTAACACATTAGATGTATTATCCTTTCTAATAATACTATTAAATAATTGTAATAATGACACAAGTCCTCTTATAACTATAGATATTGTCCGGGTCGGATCCTAGAAATGAACATTTGAAAGATCTAGCTTATGGACCAATAAACGAAGTCACATTACATAAGGGATATATTGTCAATGGCTACAAGTTCCACACTCTTACACATGGTGATGGTAGGGTCACAAACAACTGTGGGGTGTGCGTGAAAGGGTCTTGTTATAGTGAGGAAGAAAGCGACTATTATGGAGAGTTAGAAGAAGTCATAGAGGTCGATTATCATAGCATGTTAGGGACTTGCATGGTTGTGTTGTTCAAGTTTCGTTGGTTTGATCGAGTTCAAGGTGTAAAAGTCAAAGATAAACACAAGTTGGTAGATGTTAAATACAGGTCACGAGGGTGCATTTATGACCCTTTTATACTTGCAAACAAGCATATTATGCAACATATCCTTCGATGACGAAGGATTTAAAAGATTGGTGGGCTGTTGTGAAGGCGATGCCAAGGGGCATATTCCAAGTAGCAGAAGGCATTTTAGCTACTAAATATGGAGTTTTGATATTTAGGTTGGGTAAATATGGAATTATCCGTACAAAAATAACTATACGACAATTCAATGATATATGAGTTATAAATATTTATTTCAATTGTATTTGAGTTATAATCATAATTCACTCAAATTAAGTACATAACAAAATATATTTTATCCACATCCAACATAAACCTAGGTAGTATATTTAATTTTTAGAGGTTTATATACTTAAACGGGTTCGCGGGTTAAACTATTTAATACTTACTCAACCCAAACACGACCCATTTGATATACGGGTTAGATAGGTTGACCTGTTTTTGACCCAAACTTGTTTATCCTCAACCCAAACATATTTAACTTTATGTCGGGTTCGTGTCTTTTATCGTGTTGTGTCGAGAACTGCCACCCCTTATCTTATATAAGTTGAGCCTCAACTTGTTAAAAATGTCAAGTTCATTTTCTACGCTCGAGGCTCAATAAAATCCACTCAAATGAGTTCGAGCTCGAGCTACTCGACAAAAACTCGAATCGTTTGCAACTACCTTAAAAAAATTAGGGGCTTTTGCATATATATCCTCCTGAAAATGCAAAATTGCATATATATCCAAAGCATGCATAAAAACCATTGTATTATGTGCATAAAAAACTTGTACAAATGATATATATGCAATTATTCATTTTGGGAGGGATATATATGCATTTTTGCCAAAAAATTAATACCATAACAAATTTTTTATTTTTTCATCCTCCACGAAAAACCACCGCCAAAAATTTCAACTTTAATTTCATTTCCCCCCCTTTTGCTCAAATATTTCAGTACCCCCTAAATTGATTAGGGTTTCTATTATTTCCCCCATCTCACATTTACTCATCTTCCCTACCACAGCCGTCACCATTTTTACCTCTATTAATCTCATCTTGCTCAAGGTATCTTGTTCTTATCTTTTCATTTAATATATGTTTTGTCAATACTTTTTTGCATGACGATTCGTTTTCCTTGTTTAATTGGGAATTTATTGTAGTTTGAGAGGCTGACATCCCGTTTATGCATTGATCTTTAACAACAAGGATGTGCAAAGATTGTGCTTTGGTATCTTCTACTCATCTATTTACTTAAGTCTTTCTCTTTAATTTGATTATAAATGGAGTATTGTGAAACAGAGTTTGACTTTTTGTCATGGTTACAAGGAAACAATTGATGTGCCTAAGTAAATATGATGTGTAGTTTTGTCATGTTTATCATTGTGTACCTAAGTTAATTTGTTATGTTAAAATCACAGATTTACCTCCCTAATTGTTTGACCTGCAAAACATCCAAAGTTAATGTGGCTAAAACTAAAACGGAGTGATTGTAACTTATGAAACTGTTATATAGTATCAATAATTTGTAATGTTAATAAGTAGATTCAAGTGAGGTTGATTTTTTTGTAAAGAGTGAACTTTAAAGTGTTACAAGACCCTTTTTTATTGGGATTGTTTAGCAAAGTTTTGTTGGCACACAAACATGACAATGTACTACTGTCTTGAGCCAAGATTAAACCTCATCAATTTATTAATTATGCCAAATGAGATACTTTTTAACTTTAAATATCAAATTTGTTTTGTTTGCATTATACAATTGAAACATACATTAAATGGGATGCAAGGGATGCAGTAGTTAAAGCTATATATTTGTTGTATCATACAATTCTTTTTTGAAAGTTAATTTTGCTACAGTATAATTTTAGCTCTAAAGCTATAATTTTGGTGTTAGTATTATAGTTTTGGAGCTTATATATTTTCTTATTTTCTTGCAGCTAGCTATCAACATGGAATGATTTCGGGGAAGTGGTTCGTTTGTTCCATCATACACCCACTGTGAGGTGCATAAGTAACCTCCATGTTTTATCTATTTGTACTTGGTTCTTTTTGACTTATTTAAGTGTGTACATAGTGTAAGTTTAATTCTATAGTGCTGAGGATGTTGATTTTCTTTGTGTTTTTCAGGTTGATCCTTATCATGACCATTTCAACACTTTTCTCACGTGAATTGGAAGTAAAGTTAATTATGTATACGGATAAAAAAGTACATTATTTGTTGAAATGGGTTGAAACAGCATTGTTGTGGTGACATCATTTATGAATATGTTGAGTAGGGTATTTATGCGTTAAAATGAGTTATAATGGGTTTAAATATGGTGATTTGTAGGTTGAAGTATTGTAAAATTCGTTGAAGAGCTGAAACAAGCGAGAACACGAGATAAAGAGCTTTTTGAGGAAGCTAAAGAAGAGTAAAGAAAGCAATATGAAGAAAAGCTTAAGTCTCTTGCATTGACAATGAAGGAAAAAATGGTGAAAGAAGCGAATGAAAAGATTACTGAGATGTTTGCTCAATATACACAATAGCCTCCCATTCCCCCTCCCTAGTAAACAATATGTTGCGTTTGGTAAAGCTTTTGATACACTTTCTAACTGTATAACCCATAAAAGTAAGTTAGAATGCTTTTAATAACGTTTATGATATTTTGGATATTCGGATGTTTACTTTTTTCGTTTTGATTTGCATATTAGAGATATTTGGTTTTAAATTATTGTGAGAACTTAAATTTGCAAGGAGCCTTTTTGCAAGTCGGTTGCAAATTAAATTTGCAAGGAGCCTTTTTGCAATAGTTGAAATCCGTAGCATTTCCATTGCAAATACCCTTTTGCAACGGATTTGCATCATTTTTTGACAGTTGCATTAGGCCATTTTTGTTGTAGTGATTTCCCACGTATTAATCACAAAATTCCTACCGATTTGTTTGGGGGAAATTTATTTTTCTGTGGGAAATCCGTCATAAAACCGTCAGAAATTATAGTGTGAAAATTGTTGGAAATTTGTGGCAAAAAAACTACGGATATGTGTGAAAAATGGCTACTAGAAACTGTGGGAAATTTCGTGACTAATCTGTGGGAGAAATAGTAGTGTGAAAATCGTTGGAAATTTGTGGCAAAAAAACCACGGATATGTGTGGAAAATGCCTACTAGAAATTGTGGGAATTTCGTGAGAAATTTGTGGGAAAGTAAACCCACGAATTATCCACAATAATATTCGTGGGAAATAGTCAACGCTTGGTGGGAAAATCTGTGGGAAAATATTTACCCACGGGGTTTTTACACACGGAACAATTCCGTGTAAAATCCGTGGAAAAAGGCCCTTTCTCACGGGATTTCCTACTGATTTTGCCGTGGGAAAAACCTGTTTGTGTAATAGTGCGTGGCGGGGTGTCACGTCGAAACAGCAAGCACAATTCTTCACCATACCCCTTGCTTTAGGAATAATACGGTAGTCAATCAAAATTAGATTTAGAGTTAACTACATTTTTGGTCCTTGTGGTTGTACCTGGATTCCACTTTTGGTCAATTTGTTCAAAAAGTTGCGATTTTAGTCCAAAATGCATAGTTTGGTTCCACTTTTGGTCCATTTTCTAACGAAGTTAGTTGATTAGTTAAGTCGTTTTCAACGTTAGTCCTTTATAACGGTCGTTTGCAACGTTAGTCCTTTATACCAAAGATCTTTTGCAACATTTGCAACGTTAGTCCTTTCAGTTAGTTAGTCCTTTAAAAAAATTCTAAAAAAATCGGAAAAAATTTAGAAAAATTATAATTTTTTTTCTAAAATAAAATCGAAAAAATTTCGAAATATATTCTAAAAAGAAAACTTTTTTTTTTTCCGAAAAAATTCTAAAAAGAAACTTTTTTTAAAAAATAATTTTTTTTTCCGAAAAAATTTGAAATATATTCTAAAAAAAACTTTTTTTTTCGAAAAAATTCAAAATATATTCTAAAAACTTTTTTTCGAAAAAATTTCGAAATATATTCTATAAAAACTTTTTTTTAAAATGTATATACATTGAAAAAACGTTTTTTTAAAAATGTATATACATTGAAAAAAATTTCGAAATATATTCTAGAAAAAATGTATATACATTTAAAAAAACGTTTTTTCAATGTATATACATTTAAAAAAAACGTTTTTTCAATGTATATACATTTTTGAGTAAACTCCAAAATACATCCCTGTGGTTTACCTCGTTTCGCACCATACATCCCTCTCGCAAAAGTTTCAACAGATACATCCCTCCGTTAGTAAAGTTGGCACAAATACATCCCTCTGTTAATAAAATCAGTTAATGAGGACTAACGGTGCAAATATATCTCCGTTATCTCACATTTGTTAAGAGATATTTACGTAAATCGTCCTTGTGGCAAGGAACAAATTGCAACCAAAGTCCTTAAATTTATTTACAAATTCGTCCCTGTGGTTAGACCGGTCAACGTTGGTCAACGACACGTGTCCCTCCGTCGGACTCGTTTTTTCGTGCTCTTTCCAATGGTATTCTCGGGGAATTTTTTCAACTTAGTTTGAACCTCGAAAAATGCGAAAATCATCGTTTTTTCTTTGTTTTCACATTTTTTGAGGTTCGTTTGAAATCAAAAAAATTCACCGAGCATACCATTGGAAAGAGTACTAAAAAGAATATTATCTCGAAATTTTTCGACTTGGTTTGGACCTCCAAAAATGCGAAAACAAAGAAAAAACAATGATTTTCGCATTTTTCGAGGTTTGTTTGAAGTGGAAAAAATTCCCCGAGCATACCATTGGAAAGAGCACGAAAAAACGAGTCCGAAGGTATGCTCGGGGAATTTTTCGACTTGGTTGGGACCTCGAAAAATGCAAAAACAAAGAAAAAATGGTGATTTTCGCATTTTTTGAGGTTCAAACGAAGTCGAAAAAATTTCCCGAGCATACCATTGGAAAGAGCGAAAAAGCGGTCCGACGGTATATTTGTTTATTTTTTTACAGTCCATATAACTCCGTAAATTAATAAACCAAAAACTAAATTGAACAATTGGGCTCTTAAATTTTAGAAAGGGTTATGTATCAAATTTAGGGAGATATAATTGAAGCTATGCTTAGCCCAGTTGGGCATAGCATTGCTTCCCACTCACACGACCCGGGTTCGAATCCAGGGGAGCCAAAGTTGTGGGTTATTTTACCAATGCCACGTGGCACCATCTCATTGGTCCACGTGGCAACCCGACCCGTTCTTGACCCGACCCGTTTACCGCCGACCGATGACCGTGGCACCACTCGGTGACACGCGTGGCACTGACTGGCCTAACCATAAGGACCATTTATGCAAATAACTTTAACTTTAAATAGGGACTTTGGTTGCAATTTGTTCCTTGCCACAAGGACGATTTACGTAAATATCTCTTAACGAATGTGAGATAACGGAGATATATTTGCACCGTTAGTCCTCATTAACTGATTTTACTAACGGAGGGATGTATTTGTGCCAACTTTACTAACGGAGGGATGTATCTGTTGAAACTTTTGCGAGAGGGATGTATGGTGTGAAACGAGGTAAATCACAGGGATGTATTTTGGAGTTTACTCTACATTTAAAAAAAAACAATAATATATATTTAGAATTTTTTTCGGAAAAAAAAGTTTTTTTTTAGAATATATTTCGAAATTTTTTTCTGAAAAAAAAAAAATTTTTTTGGGAAAAAAAAAAGTTATTTTTGAAAAAAATTTTCTTTTAGAATTTTTTCGGAAAAAAAAAGTTTTCTTTTAGAATATATTTCAAATTTTTTTCGAATTTTATTTTAGAAAAAAATTATAATTTTTTTCTAAATTTTTTGAATTTTTTTTAGAATTTTTTTTTAAAGGACTAACGTTGCAAATGTTGCAAAAGATCTTTGGTATAAAGGACTAACGTTACAAACGACTTAACTAACTGAACTAACTTCGTTAGAAAAATGGACCAAAAGTGGAGCCAAACTATGCATTTTGGACTAAAATCGCAACTTTTTGAACAAATGGACCAAAAATGGAATCCAGGTACAACCACAAAGACCAAAAATGTAGTTAACTCTTAGATTTACGATATGGCTTTGCAAAAGTTATGGAGCTACGTAGCTACAAAATTAGATGCTAGAGGAACAAATTATCAAAGCATTCACATACTTGCATGTTTGTTGTAACGAGTATCCTCAAAGTTCATCAAAATTTACAAAACTAATCGGTACCACTTCCAAATCGAAAAAGAAATAAATCAAGTTTGTTACATATTTTGTTAATACAAATAATAGCATAAAAATATTATTTCTTGTTAACGATTTATCTATATTTTATTAATGACAAATATAAAACCATATTATGTGAAAATTTACGTAAACATGTTTTAAACATAGTTATCCTTTGCCGCAAATCACTTAACGTATGAATATAAATTTCTAAACTAGCTTAATGATCAAAGATTTTTTTTATCACACATAATGCATCAAAACACTTGCATTATTTTATAAACTCTTGCATCATTTTATAAACATTCATACCAATTTGGTTTAACTCCGTTTCAAATAAAATGTTTTATATAATACTACATTTGACCACTAGCTAGAATCTTCTTCCTAAGAAAGTCATTTAAACCTCATCCTTATTTCATTAATTAAAATAAATATTTATCACTCTTGTGTTACTCCCAAACAAGATAAGAAAACATCAAAAAAAAAAAAAAAAATCTTTTTATTTTATTATTTTTTTTATCATTAACCTTTTTTAATGTTTAACAATTTAGGAAAGCATTAAATATGCTTTCCTCTAACTACCTCCTAAGTAATCTAGAACAAAAACAATGCAAACAATAGTTGAAAACATTTCAAAACGGCTATGCATTTTGAAATATGCAGACACACGGATCTTGCAGACTCACGGATCATGCAAGAATTCGTGGATTTATGTAAGCATGTGGACAATCCGTTTTTTTCTATTCAAACAAGTCATTTTACTACCATTTGGCTCACCACCAGCTAATATAAATGATCCTTGTGGGTTTGCGAAAATTGAATCCACGTCCCTAGGCTAAATTACATAAATGGTCCCTGTCGTTTGGAGAAAATTTTAGAAAAAAAAAACTTCCAAATTTTTTTTTCGAAATTCTTTTTCAATTTTTTTTTCGTAATTTTTTTGTCAAAATTTTTATTCTGAAATATTTTTAATTTTTTTTTCGCAACATGTGAAATTGAAAATTGCATCCACCGTCCTTATGCTAAATTACATTAATGGTCCTTGTTGTTTGGAGAAAATTTTGGAAAAGTTTTTTTCCAAATATTTTTTTCGAAATTCTTTTTCAGTTTTTTTTATTTTCGTATTCTTATGTGTCAAAATTTTTTTTTCTGAAATATTTTTTAAAATTTTTTTCGTGACATGTGAAAAAATAATTTTGAATTTTTTTCGTAATATTTTCTAAAAAAACTTTTTTCCGATAAAGAAATTTCACTTGTGACAAAAAAAAAATTACATGTGACGAAAAAAAAATTTTACAAAAAAAGTTGAAAAAAAAATTTGTAAGAAAAAAATTAGGGACTGCGAATGCAATTTTCGCTAATCCACAAGGACCATTTATTTGATTTACCATAGGGACGGTGAATGCAATTTTCAAAAATTCATGGGTAAAATGGTCATCACAGAATATTTCTTTTGTCTTTACTACTCATATGAAGACAAAAATGTCAACATTAGTGTTCACAAATCAAGTCTGTTATATATTTGTTAATACAAATAATCGCATAAAAACGTTATTTCTAGTTAACGATTTATCTACGTTTTGTTAATAACAAAAACGTATGTAAAAATTTACGTAAACATGTTTTAGATATAGTTATCATTTGTCGCAAATCACTTAAGATATGAATATGAATTTCTAAACTAGCTTAATGATCAAAGATGTTTTTATCACACATAATGCATCAAAACACTTGCATCATTTTATATACATTCATACCAATTTTATTCTTCTTGGGTAAAAGGTGTTTCGACACCCGGTAAATTTTATTATTCCAAAAAACATTTAAGTACATAAGATGTGGGTGAATCCCACATCTTACAAAGACGGAAAACAAACGCACCAATTGTGCTTCAAACCAAACCTATCATAAGTATGACAAACCAAACTTATAAAAAACTACTCTATCAAACTACGAACGTCTAGTATTACCACGAATCTTTATATCAAAGGCATCACAAATAGCTAATTGCTTATCAATCAAATCTTCACAGTCATCTTCATCATACGGGCTATAATCACAATCATCTTTCCAACGCTCGTATGGCTCTTCCTCCCGATTCCACCTGCACTCTTAGATGCCATGAAACATGTTGTTTCATTACAAACCTCTTCCACTCCATTATCACTATCCTCATCATCCATACCAACAACATTAGATGTTGGCTCCTCACGTATCAATTGTACCTCATTCATAAATGTAACATTATTAGGTGTACTTGGCACGATCTGAATAGCGCCGCATCAGCCTTTTGACCCTCATCCACAACACTTTCAGCCCTCATGGAACTACCGCCAGTTGCACCCAATACATCATCATTTTCAACCGATCTAAGTGCATCAAAGGGATTCGAACAACTTGCCTCTTTACTAGGTGTTTCAATATTGTTTTTTGTACCACTTATAGTAGCACCATTCTTCTTAGAAACATGATACATGTTTGGTAAATTTAAACTGAAATTTAGATCCCATATTAAAACCACTAACCTGTTTCTTTCCACCAACTCCAGCATTACTTTGGTTTAACTTCATATCACCAGAATGCACCTCCAGATTCATAGGCATGTTCAGATTCATGTCCAAAAATCTTACTATTAGCACATTAGGGAGGAGTCCATTCATATTCAATAGAAATGGTTTCGTATACGAATCCCTCATCCTCAAAATTTAGGATATCAATAACTATTTAATCCTTCAACGTGTTTTCAGCACTAACTTCAATCATAGTACATGGGCATAGTTATTTCGGCCCCATGATTCATTGCACATTGTACTAGCAAAAGAATCAAGCATTAACGGCTTACCAATCTTTGTTGCAATAGCACTAAGTCCATCTGCAGTAATGGCGCCATAGGAACATCATGAAGTTAAACCCAAACACGAACACGAGTTAACTCTTCTTTTTTTTTAAACTAATAGAAGTAGTCAATTTTTTAAGAATTATTGGTATGTTACAGATCAACCAATGACCATTCTCAAGAACATCATCAACCCCTTTCTTGGAACCAAAATTGAAAAAGAAAAAACCATTGGCATTCATCATAATCTTTTGTATGCCAATTTTATTTAACTCCATTTCAAATAAAATGTTTTATAAACTACATTTTACAACAAGCCATAATCTTTCACTTAGGGGAGTCATTTAAGCCTCATATTTCATTGACATAAGGATTTACCACTCTTGTGATTAACCCAAACAAAAGAGGAAAGCATTATATATGTTTTTGCATAAAACCACTCACTAACCATTTTTAGTTTTTGTATGTTTAACAATTAAGGAAAGTACCAGGCATGTTTTCCTACAACTCTTCCTTAAGCACTAGAATGAAAACAATGCAAACAAAAGTTGAAAAACATTTAAACGGTTATGCATTTTGAAATCTGCAAACTCACGGATCCTTCAAGGATTCGTGGAGTCGTGTAAGCATGTGAACAATCCGTTTGTGCCTATTTAAACGAGTCATTTTGCTACCATTTGACTCGCCCCTTGCAAACACATCTCAAGCATTTCTAAAAGCTTTCATTCAGAATAATCTTTTATCATTATCTTATTTTAATTTATTCAAAGTGATCAACTCTAGAAAGGGAAGATCGAACACAAAAAAAGTTCTTTTGTGTTTTGTATATAGTATTTGCAACCTTGTTGTACTCTCATATTCGACTACTATACTCCAAAGTCATATTCACCATTATACACCAAACTAGAGTGAGTTAGGTTAGTGTTTTAGGCTTCAAAACACCTAAAGAGAAAGGTTGGTTTTACTTAGTTAGGACTCGATATTTAGCTTAATATCAGTATAATTATAAGCGATGTTGTACGGTTTTCGGCAAAAAAATAGCTTGTTGAATTAGTGAGTAACTCTCGAGTAGAAACTTGGGGAGTAGAGTAGGGCGAAGAGAAGTTTCGTGATCAAACCACTATAAATCCTCGTGTTTGGTTTGATCTCTTATTTACTTATTTTTTATTTTTACTTTATAATTCTTTTATTATATTGAATAAACATTTGAATTATATATTGGTGGAAGACAAATGAGTAACAAGTTGCGCCGCTAGCTTTTTTGAATTGTAAAAGTAATTAATTTGAAAACAACATTGTGGATTTAGGTGTTATATTTATTGTCTTTTATTTATTCATGATTATTATTATTATTTGTTCATAGTAAGTGTCAAACAAAACTAAATTTTAAAGAGCAAATTTATTCAACCTTTTTTGTTTTCCACGTATTTTATTCGTGTAGTATGATTATAGTAATAGTTCACCAAAGCCTATGGGTCATTAGAAGCAGTTTGTCCCTTTGTTTCATTTGCTTGGCAAATTATATAGCTCGTCGGCGGTGTGGCCAAATAAACCTGAATTTAAATTTATATGGTCATCAATTTATCGTAAAATATCCATCCATAAAATAGAATTTATGTGGAATGTGTTATAAATTATTCATTTAAAAAAAGAACAACTTTTCATAGCACTTGGTATAACAAACCATGTCGAAATGTCTCGACCCCTTTTTGAGATTGCTACAAATTTCATGGTTCTACTTTTGTATATATTTTCTTGAAATATAAATACTTTTTAACAATAGTACTTTTCAAAACGATAAAAGAAGCACCCTTTGTGTTGCTTTAGATATAATTCGTAAACAGCACCCGTATAATCGCATTAAGAAATACGCATGAATTACTTACAATGAACGTCATTCTGTTAGCTAAAAATGATTACATTGCTTAAAATCGTGACTAGTTTTGTGCCTAAGGCCGTTTCAGGGGATTCAATCCCTAATTTTCCCTCGCCACGCAGTTTTTTCTCCAAATGACCTTCAGTGCCATGAGCGGCTAGTTACTTTTTTTTTTTTTTTTTTAACACAAACTAAAAAAATCAATTACTATTTTTTTGTATGATACGTGCTATACTTACATGTTGCATGCATGAGTCATATGTATACGTGTGATCAAAATACATGCATGGTTTCTATCTATACTTTGCATTCCATATCATGAGTCAAATAAAGTGCTGTGTCAACATAACAGTTCTAGTCTAGCCCATTGTTATATTCACAAGGGAAACACAAGTTGTGATGAAACAAGTATGTTATTTGCACAGCCAAACATCTTTCCACATTCAGGTTCAAGCAATGTATTTTTGTTCATACAAGCATGCTTCACTTCGTCCTTCAAGTAAATATTGTGTGTATTTAATTTGTTCTTATCGATCGTGTGGACGAACGAATCATGCAATTTCCCTGGCGATCGATAGGCTCCACATCAAGGAGATCGAAAAGACATCGATCGCCCTATGCCACGATCGACACTCGATTTTCATCTACTGCATCCAACCTAAATTAACATGTCATCATTTATTGAAAAAGATTGTTTTTGTATTATGTTATAGGACACCTTACGATCTTATCCTGTATAAATTAACATTGTGGTCATATTATAAATCTTGTCATCATGGTTCTTTTAGGGGTGAGTTATCCACAACCCTTTCATAGGGAGGGTATCCAATCATTGGATGCATCATTGGCTTGTACGGTGTGCATCGCGGGTTATACGGTTTAACCAAAACCTCTTAATATGACAATATAAGGAGAGTTTGTATAACATATCCCGTTCTTTTATAGAACCAGAAAAACACCACAACTTGGTTATTCAACACTGCATAACATATTCCGTTCTTTTTGTGGAAAACTTTGTAAGGTATTAATTAGTTTTTTTATTGAAACACCACAACTCATGTAAGCAAACTCTGCCTAAAAGATTATCATGTATAAGCATCTATCATTGCCAAATACACAATGACAGTTATGCAGAGTCATTTGTACTATTTATTATATATTTCAATAAAAAACTAATTAATACCTTACAAAGTTTTTCACAAAAAAGATGTATACGGAGACATCTTGACCTCGGGTGTCTTTTAACATCAGCCATTGTCCACATAGCTCCGGCAAGAAGATACAAAGTTTTAACAAAAAGCTAAACCAAAGCAATAAACCTAAGCACCCAATACCTAAAATAACCGCACTATCATATCGAATACATCACTAACACAACTCTAAAACACCGCCTAAAGAAACACCCCACTCAATATAGAGATTGAAATACTCCTCAAACGTTAAGCGAAGCGAAGTAAACCTCATAAAGTACAATTTCTGTTGCAGTATTAGTTAAATACAATGTCATTTGTACTATTTTCTTGAAATTCAATTTCTACACGAAATTAGTGTGAGAAGCTCCAAATAAATAACTATGGGTTCAAGTTCTGTTTAAAACATGTAAAATAAACATATTGTGAGACAATAAAAAGTTGTCGTTCTAAAAAAATAAAATTGATGTTTGAAAAACTGTTGCAGTATTAGTTAAAGGTCACTTTGGTACGAGGGTTTAGATTTAAAGAAGAGTAAATTACATAAATGGTCCCTGTGGTTTGTCAAAAGTTTCACCTATCGTCCCTCAAACTTAAAAGTTGCATGATGGTCCTGTCGAGGCAAAAGAATAACATGAATGGTCCTTTTGTTAACGGATGTTAAGTTTATTCCGTTATAATTTACACTTTAGCCGTTGTTAGTTAACGGCTGTTGTATCGTCGATCATTTATTGCAACGGTCGTTTATAATTTAAAGTATTCGACTTTTAGCTTTTTAACCGTTTCATCATGTTTTCATTTGTTTTTATATCGTTTTATCCGTTTTCATCCGTTTTTATACATTTTCTTACGTTTTCATCCGCTTTTATACGATTTCATTCATTTTTCTTACGTTTTTGTCCGTTTTCATTCGTTTTTATATGTTTTCGTCCTTTTTTATACGTTTTCATCCGTTTTTAAATGTTTTCTTACGCTTATTCGTTTTCATCCATTATATTTTGTTCGTTTTATACATTTCTCTTATTTTTTAAACATTCATCCGTTTTTATATTTTTACGTTTATCCATTCACCGTTTTATATGTTCGTCAGTATTTTTTATGTTTTGATATGTTTTATCCATTTTTATTTGTATTTAACCGTTTTATACGTTTTCTTATGTGTTTATCCGTTTTATATGTTTTCGTTTATTTCATTACATTTTCTCTTCGTTTTATACGTCGTCCGTTTTTATATGTTTTTCCGTTTTCAAAGTTTTTATTCGTTTTCATATGTTTGATTTTCATCCGGTTTATATGTTTTTACGTTTTATCCATTTTCATCCATTATATGTTCCGCCAGTTTTTACGTTTTATGATTACGTTTTTATATGTTTTCATCCATTTTTACTTAAAAAAATAGATAAAACAAATAAAATGAATGAAAATAAAAAAAAACGAAGAAAAATATATATAAAACGTATAGAAATGAATGAAAACGGTCAAAACATATGAAATGGATAAAACCTATGAAAACGAAAAGCAAGAGGAAGAGATAAAATGGAAAATGAAGAAAATCAGAAAAATGAAATGAAAATGGGGCTAAAACAAAAATAGGAAATGGAAGGAATGGAAATGATAAAATGGACGGGAAGGAAATGGAATGGAAAATGGAATCAAGAAAAGGAATGGATGAATGGATGGAATGGAATGGAATGGAATAAAACGGAATGAAAATTGGATCAAAACATATAAACCGGTAAACACATAAGAAACGATAAAACGGATAAATCGTACAAACGGAGATGAAAACATAAGAAAATTTATAAAACTGGACGAAAATGTGAAAAAAAAACGTGGTAAAACGGATAAAAACGATAAAACTAATAAAATGTTTAAAAAACGTGACGAAAACGGATAAAAACGGCTAAAGTCGATAACTTTAAATTATAAACGGACTTTACAATAAAGGATAAACGCTATGCATAACTGTTAACCAACAGGGGCTAAAGTGTAAATTATTACGGAATAAACTTAACACCCGTTAACAAAAGAACCATTCATGTTATTCTTTTACTTCGAGAGAGACCATTCATGCAACTTTTAAGTTTGAGGGACGATAGGTGAAACTTTTGACAAACCACAGGGACTATTTATGTAATTTTCTCTTTAAAGAATAAGGATTGAAGTAAAATAAATTGTTTGGTACACATGCATCGGTTTTAAGCACTGTTACAACTTACAACACCTTGAACTCTACTTTCATAAACCCCACTAGGCTAGATGACTTTTGAGAATTAACCAGCACTTTTCACTTCAAAATCAGTAAACCACAATTTTCAACCACATATTGCTTTTGTTCTTATTTATAGGTAATATATTTTCTCTTTAATACTTCTTTTTAAATTTTAAAATATGTATATATTTCTAATTTTATTTTTTAACTTAATAAAAAACAAATAACTTTTAATCAAATTTCTCATTTTTTCTCTCATACTTTTTCTTTAAATGTAACCAAAATTTTAATCCAAAACCAAAATCAAATTCTAATCTTAATCTAAATCCCACCGTAAACCAAACGCACCTTTATAATTAAATGAACATGTTGCTTTGCGCTTTTATGTTTTTATATATGTTGCATTTCAAAAAAAAAAAAGAAAAAAAAAAAGTTTAAAGCATTAGATTCACAAATCACAATATCATTTATGACCATACATCTACAAAAAGTTACATTCTCTTCAATGGAATGATTCTTACGCTGGTTAAAGAGTGTCATTTTAACATGGTTCTTCATACATACAACTTGTATTTTGAGTTGTGAAATATCATTGGATACGAGTGACACTTTTCATATGATGATACTTAAACTTCATATACAAGTTTCAAAATCAATCTTCAATATCCTCCCATGAAGTACCGGCCTCTCTTCTTGACTTCTTGTTTCTCGTTTGCTTCGACTTCATTCAAGGATTAACATCGCAAAATTTACATGATCATACATTCAGTACCAATACGTATTCTTATTCGATCCATTACCATACACACCAATTTGATCTTGTCTGTATGGCAAATAAGCTGGAAGACGAATATTTCCAATCTTCCCTATATAAGCCGGGCGAAGCTTATTCTCTTGCTTATTTCCAACTTTAGAATTCTTCTCACTCTTCGTTGTAGATACTTTCTCGTTGTTCTTTTTCACCTTTGGTGAAACCGGAGGTAGAAAAAGAACAATGGGAGAAGTATTCACTGAATAGTTGTCATCACTGTAACTTCTCTTAAATAATACATCACGAACATTCCATTTTTTCGACGTGTTTCCTACTCCTATCGAAATCGAATTGCTCTTCTTATGTTTACCGCGTGGCGTTGTTTTCTTAGGTTCCCATACACAATAACTTTCGGGTGAAACTAGGTCTAGATCGTCCGCATCTGATGATGACGTTGAAGCTGAGTTGTTGCAATCTTCAATTAATAGTTTCATCAACGAAAGCCGTCCTGAAGCTGAAGCTGAACCTGGAGCTGGAGCTGGAGATTTAATAACGTTGTTGCTAGAGTTTACATGCATGTCTTGTAACAAACTTTGATCAAATAACGGATATTTTGGTGAGATCTCCTCGTCATACTTCATGTTTGAGTTCGATGTTTCTAATGAATGCGAGTCTACACAAAAAAGTGGAAACTCGAACTCATGTTCTTCATTTTCGGTGAATGAGAAGATATCGTTGTCGTTGTTGTTCAGCCTGTTTTCGACGTGAAGTTCTTGTACAACTCGATCAGCGATATCGGCTAAGCTATTAGATGAAATTTGATTGAAGCTTGGTGAGTCCATGTTAAATTGTTATTAAGTTTTGTAGTTGAAATGAAATGATATGTGTTTTGAAGTGGATTCGTATGGACTATATAGGGGTGGGAATGTGTGTGATAGGAGCTTAATGTACGGTTCAAGTGGATTTAAACTATCTTGAGCTTCTAGAAGACTAGAACGATTATCAAATCTACATGTCATGTTTTCTACTTTTTGTAACATGGAAGATATTTATTTTTCGACTTATTAATTTTGAGATTCAATTAAAATGAATCGGATAGTTTTTTTACTTATGAGATTACCGAAAATTTTCTTATTTTACTTACTAAACACGAAATATATCTTAATTATGCACTGCGTTAAACGTTTGGTAATCTTAATTAGGGTGTTATTGGAGCGAGTTCCAAACTCGACAAGGCTTTCCTAGTGAATCAACGACACCCATGCACTAGGAGCTCGGTTAGGTTAAAATGGAGTAAACCGAACCACTGATTGAGCCATGTAATTGTGGCAACTGTTTTTCAAATTGTTTTGCATCATTATCTGTAAGATCATCAACAATCTGATGATCGAGCTTGTGCTAGTTGTAATTTACGTACGTTCTTATTCGCATAAATCAAAAAATCTAGAAACTTATTTGCATGTAAATATTGTTTTCATCAATTTTCATGTTTATTATGAAAAATGTTTCTATCTCAAATATGTTGGCAATGAAAATACGTAATTAAGTTGATGACCTGGTGCTTCTAGAAGGGGGGGAAAATGGTGTGGTGGCTTCTTTCTGGCTTATCTTTCCACGGCTCACCGTTTGCCAGCTGTTAATAAACTAATTTAAATAATCTCAAAGTATTTATACAAGATCTAAGACAATAATGTTTTGTTTTGTTCCTTTCCATGGTTTATGTACCTCCGCCAGAACTACTTCTAGAACGAGTATAATTTGTGTAGGTTGAAAGTACAAACTTGATAATTTTTGGCTTTTTATCTTTGTTTTAAGCATGGCATTCATGCCTCATCATACCTCATCATCCATCAATAACATCATTCCATCTAATCTCATATTTCACCATAATTTTTTAGTGGCAACCATGATTCCATACCTCACTCAATTTTTATTTTTATTTTAAATTCATAATTATATTAAACAATTAAATAAAAACATAATAATTCATTAATAATAAAAAAAAATACATAAAACTTAGAAAAAGAAAAGAAAATTACATCATCTTGAAATAAAAAAAAAATTACACTACTATCGGCGAAGTAGTTTGAGCCGCTACATACTCCAAAGATCATATCGACGATTTATGATATCTTCGCGATTAACTCATGTAGATAACAATATCAGAATCCGACCGGCGATCCATTATGAACGGTGATATTGCTTATCTCGTCTTTTAAAATCATATGTGGAATATAATACACGATAAACGCGGTGTCAATCTTTTGACCGACATAGCCGAGAGGACGACCGAGAATCATCTATTTTGCCTTAAGACCAAAGCTCGCTCGACATTCTCGCGACTCTTTGTAAATGAATCTTTCCTTCAAGTCGTTGATACTTATATGCTTTAACAAACGTGGAATACGTAGGATAAATTCCATCCGTAAGATAATATCCACGTTGAAAGCGCCCATTTGAAGAATGAACCGTTTGGCCGTTCCATTTCGCCAAGAAGATACAACGGAGATTGATTCAAAACATTGATGTCGTTTTTGCACCAGAGGACCAAAAATGAATGCCAAATCCACAAATCATTTGAAGCGACGGCTTCAAGCATAATAATCGGTAGATGGTGATCACCTCTTATATGGCCTTTCAATGCTTTAGGACAATTTCGCCAAACGAATGTGTACAATCAATGCTACCAAGCATTCCAAGAATGGTGAGGGATGAAGTTATATTTATATAGGGAATTTTATTTATTATTTATTTTATTTATTTATTTATTTATTTAATTTCCAATACATGCAATCTGTAGGATTTTGAATGGCCAAACACACTTCCTCTTCCATACCAAATCGGTGTGATACCGATCTCCATGAACACCGATTCAAACCGCGAAGAAGGGCAATGGTGTGCCCGCGGTTTGGCTCATGCCGATTGAAACCAGAGCAAATGAAGTATAAATAAGAAGAGAGAAAGGACACAAAAGTATTTGAGGCCCTACAAAAAATTACGTATATTTAATAAAAATGTATTTTGTGAGTCTCCAAGACTTTTGATACTTTTGATTTTATTCAGCCTCAAGGCACAAAGAGATAAAAACTCATTTTTAAAAACTACCCTGTAAATTAATTCATTAGAGGGACAAGACAAATGCTATTTTTTATTTATTAATATTTTTTAAAAATCTACCCTGTAAAAATACACTATAATATTTTTTTGCTAGAGGGTGCGTGCCTATCCAACCCCCTCCCTCGTCCCCGGCCTTCATATATAAAAGTGAGATGTACATTACAAAATTAATGTGCACATCATAAATATGCATATATTATGTTGTATCATACATTAGTGATGATGTTATAATATTCACATCGCTTTTTATTCAAACGAATTATACCTGGCTCCTCGAAGCAATCATGCATGTATTATGAAATCATTCATAATTGAAATAATAAATACTCCACTCGTCTTAAAATTATAGTTTACATTTTTTTTTTGGATGTCTCAAAATAATCGTTCAATTTTCATTTTAAGCAAGAAAAAGAGAACTTAGCTGGGGAAATACACAAATCACTTAATAAGAAATTCACCTTTCAAAAAAAAAGCTGGGGAAATATTCTTTTGAGTGGTTGATATTTATAGTGATCTCATTTTTATTAAACTTTATGATCTCTTCATCCTAACAGAATTTTGAGACAGAAAGAGTACTTGTTTGTGAAAGACGAGACATGTTCATTTAATGGTTATGGCTTGGAGTTTGATTATGATCCCACCTTATTAACCCTTTTTTTTTTTTGGTTAAAAACTTATGTATTTGTTATTGCCTTCATTGCTGCTACTTCAGTAGTAGATATTGGTGGTATTTGTGAACCTGTTTCTGGATCTCTACTTTCCGGAAACAATATTATTTCAGGTGCCATTATTCCTACTTCTGCAAATGTATAAGTCTTAAAACATAATCCAAATAGTGGGGAAACGATTAAGGATTGGTCCTCTAAGAGTTCCTACTCTCGTTACTAAAATCACAGCATCCCGCTTATTACCTGCCGCAGAGAAAAAAAAATGCAGTTGAGCTTAAAAAGGCTAGTGAACAGATATAAACAAACGAATAACTAAATCTGAATAAGTATACGAAATGGAACCAAAACAATCTGCTGAACAAAGATGTCATATATCATACGAGTCAAAAGAATAGTGAGTCATAAGGATCATAAGGAATCAAAGAATCATACAGAAATGCCCACGAGCTCAAAACATATGTATAAGGCATGATACATGCCCTAAACCCAAATATCCCAATCACGTATCATAATCGTGTCATAGCAAAGTGTACATGGAGTAGCTAGCTCACAATGTACTAAAAGTGAAATGGTGTGTATAGCACACACAAAACTAATCTAAACTGAACAAAATACCTAGGATGCATCCATAAGCTCCATACAAAACAAAATACATATACACAAGTACAAGACACGTGTATACATATAAATAATAATAGTGATTAATTGCTATAGCATACAAATGGGATCGCTATGGATCAATCACACCTCCACCGAAAGTGTCATGACATTGGTGCCTCATTGAAATGGTCATGAGACCTCCATGACTAGTTAGTAGCTTGGGCAACTGAACAAATCAAAGCATATCTAAAGCAATATGAATCAATCATAATATGTCCAAACAAATGTATATCTAACTGAACTGAATCTTATATCAAAAGGGATAACAAACGAAAATCCTATCAAATGGCTCCGTCTCAAAATTATTGCCAGAATACAAAAATAACACAATTTAATAAAAATAGGGTCATTATAATTTTCAACCACTCAAATAGAATATTTTTCCACTATATTTTTATTAATTAAAAAAGTTTGACAATTATTTTAAAACATCATAAAAAAGAAATATGGACTATAATTTTAAAACGGATGAAATACTTTCATAATTAATTATAAACTAATATATATAATATTATAATAATCAAATGTCTTCTCTCTCTCCTCCTTTTCATTGATAAAAATGACTTTTTATCAATCACAACTAACATTAATTACACACATCATGATTTGCCCATTTTTTTTGTTTGTGGATACTCTTTTTGAGACGAATGGAGTATTTTTTTTTCCTGATAATTTTTAAAGTTAAACAATTACTCAATACGTCTCAAAATTATCAGTGATACAAAATCACATTTAATAAAATGAGATCATTATAATTTTCAACCGCTCAAATAATATTCTCTCACTAAATTCTTTTTTTATTACTTAAAAAGAAAAATGGACAATTATTTTAAAACATCATAAAAAGAAAATATGAACTATAATTTTGAAACGAATGAAATACTTTCATAATTAATTATAAACTAATATATAATATTATAATATTATAATAATCAAATGTCTTCTTTCTCTTTCTTTTCATTCATACTTACCAAATCCAAATCTGAGTTCTAAACTCATCAACAAATCAAACGAGCCCTAAAGGGCAGTTTGTTATGGCACTTTTAAATTGAATCAATGGATTTATTCTTCAAATTAATTGTTTGTTACAATCTTTCGCAAGTAAAGTGGGTCATCATGAATCAAAAGTGAATCATGGCAAAAGAGATGGGTTTCACTCTTTGATACCCAATAATAGACCTCACATTACTATATTATATCTTACATTGATCAAGTAAATTAATAAAAAAAAAAATACTATCACTCATTTGTTTATTAAATAACGGGCCCTAACTAATATTATCTCCGTTTTATATTTATTGTTCACATTTTTTTTTCGGTTGTCTCAACATAGTTGTCAACTTCTATAAATAGATAAGGAATATAAATCAAGTTTACCATATTACCCTCATTTGAAGTTATTATTACAAAATTTAAAGAAGTTAGAAATTAATTAGTTAAACGTAAAACTGTCTTTATGTAAAAATTAGAAATAAAAAGCTGTAATAATTATGTTTTTCTTAAATTGTGTATTTTTAATCTGTGAATAATAATTTTGAGACGGATGTAATGTTGAGTATATGAAAATGATGAAATGACGAAATGACTTTTTAGCAGGATTAAGATCTAAGTTAGATAATTTTATTTTTTTATGACAAATTAGTCCGGTCAACCGGGCAATTACGTTGGAAAGGATACCACCAAAAAATTAAGCTTGTGGGCTATTAGAAGCGGTTTGTCTAGTTGTTTCGTTTGCTTTTGGCATAATCTATAGCTTGTCGGCGGTGTGACAAATAAAACTTAATTTAACTATTTTGTGGTCACCAACTGTAATCATAAAGCATTCGTCCAAAAAAAAAAAAAAAAAACGATTTACGTGGAATGTGGTATAAAATTATTCACTAAATTTTAAGATCGAAAGTTTCTTTTATCCTATTAATATAGAAAAGAACAACTTGGTATAACAGATCATGTCTCTAGCCCCTTTTCGAGGACGCAACAATATTCATGTTTCTAGAAAATGTTGGAATGTAGCTACTTTTAATTATTGTCAATAACGGTGAAAACAAATCACAAATGTAACAATAATATTTGACATTCAATTGAACGATGGAACCAAAACCCAATATAACCAGATGCACGATTTTTTTTAAACCATAATGTAATTAAATTAGATGGTGAATTAAAACCTAAGATTTCATTAAAATGATAAATAAATAAATGAACATATTACCTTCTAATCATGGATCCTATGGTTTTACATAGCATAAAAACGCTTATGTACACCCTCATTTTAACATTAATAAGTTCTTCTTTCTCTACGGCACAAGTTAAAACGTCGTTAAAATAATCACCCATCCAATTACACAAATCAGTTTTAATAAGCTTCATTTTAGAAAAACGTCTTTCAACCGCTATGTAACAACGTGCAAGACTAAAGCCAAGTTCAGCAACCGATAAACCAAATGATGAGATGTATAATTTTTCTTATCCACCATCTTTTCAGCAAGTTTGGCAATGCAATCCGAGTTAGCAAAATCATTATCATTACGCATAATCTGATAATAGACTTCAAGTTCCATAGGAAGACTTAACCATTCCTTATAAGTAAAATCACGTTGTTACATCTTACTAAGCTTCACTAACTTTGATACATTAAATTCTAAAAATAAATCATGTGGACTCAACGGCGCCATACAATCTAGTAAATCGACGTTTCCCTCACTAAAACGATATCCAAACTCAAGAGTTTGCATATCCATGTTGAATATATCAAACTCAAGATGATATTGATTTGTTATTTTATCCCTTCGGCCTCTTGAAAGAAAGTTAGGTATATTCACCATTTCAATATCATGTTTACCACAAAACGAAGTTATATTCTTCAAAAGTAAAGCAAAACCTAACATGTTATCCTATACTCTTGCAATACTCTTTTGGTTCCTTTTACTAATGAAAAGCGCTTCTAAGATATCTTAATCGCCCTTATAAATATGTTGTGATAATGTATTAGTGAGCCCCAAGATATGCAATAACAAGTACAATAAAAACACAAAATCAAGTGTTTTGAAATACTTTATAACACCAGTAGTTGTTCAACGGTTAGAGATACTATCACATTCTTCCTCAACATACTGAAGCACTTTAAGAACTCCCGAAAACATTTTTATCAAACTAGTGATGGTTTTATAATGAGAAACCCATCTTGTCTCGACTCGTGCAAGAGTAACTTCTTGGTTTTCCTCTCTCCTTGTTTCAATTTCACCTTTTCTCAATTTCTTTTCTAGTCTTTCTTTTTGAATTTCTCGCAAAATATATTTTCGTTTACAAGAGCCACAAACAATATTCATCACCGTGGATAGAACATCAAAGAAGTCTCTAACACTCTTTTGGTTTTTTGCAACAACGACAACTACTAACTGGAGTTGGTGAGCAAAACAATATACATAATATGTCGGTCATTTTTATTGGATTAATGCTTTTAAACTATTAAACTCACCACGATTATTGCTTGCTCCATCGTAACCTTGTCCTCGAATGTACAGACAGATGCATTTATGACTTTGAAAATCATTATGTTGTTTGGTTACATACCCCACCACAATGGAATGAGGATACCCAAATGTGAAGGTTTCTCATATATTATGTGTTGGTGCTTTCTTCATACCTCCATTATCATTCCACTCTATACTAACACCCATATCATTGTGATTCATAGCGACAAACCAAACGCACTTTAATTAATATGTCACATGTAAGACAAATAACAACTTGCTAAAATATAAGATTTAAGGCTTAATTTTGACCTCTTACCTATTGCAGAATCAATTTGTGTTCATTAAAAAAAAATCCATAGCAACTTTTTAGAGTTGAGGAAGATGTATTCCCCACATGAATAATACCAATAAATCTCTACTGAAGCCGAAGAAATATCAGTTGTAATGTAATGAGGTCCTTGTGAAATATCATTCGTTGCATTTCCTCTTATAGATTCTCCACTGATAGTATCACTATCGTTACCGGATGAAAGTTTTTTTTTTTCCAAATAACTTCCAATTTTTCCATTGATGATATTCTTATTGATCTCTCCGAGAATTCGCTTCTGTCCACTTCCAGCCGTTATTCCTCCTCTTCCTACACCTAGAAAACCATCAAATTCCAAAATTAAACTCGGGTTTATAATCATTCATGCATTATATCAAACACTTAAAACTAACTGGACAAATCTTTATTTCACTCACCATGCGCTTTTGTAAGATAATTCACACCCTGCATGTTCTCTTTCAATCCAGCCATCTCATTATCTAAAAAAACAAAAATGCAAAAACAATCAAATTCCATAATATTATAAAATTGCAACAAAAACCCGTAAATCCTTATAAACGATAACTACTATTTATAAAGCATCAAATTACAATTTGAATCACTTGACTCAAAAAGAACGAACTTTCATAATCTTGTATAATATATTAAAAAAAATGGTTTCACTAATTATATATAGGGATATATATGATTGCGAGTTTCCTAAACATGATTCTTTTCACAAGTCAACTCCTATATTAGTAATTTTAATGGGGCAGTTTATATGTGTTGGAAAATTTAGTACACTTGTGAGATTAGTTCACACTTGGTAATGGGTTAGTAGGTACGGATTGTTGGCGGTTATTCTCCCAGCAACAGGGTTAAGATAATCAACTTCAGCAGAAATGCTCAACTGTTCAGCAGAAACAAACAGAGGGTCGTAAGGAAGAACAAATACCACTTGGTGGTTACCGGATATCACTTGGAATTGTGTGATCACTTTCCAAAGTAAACTATTCGACCCTAATGCCCCGGCAAGAATATATCTACTTGGATAAGACCAAATGCGCTATGGAATTAGGCACAATTCAATAACCCTCCTTTATAAGTGTTTAGTGTTTTCTCAGGTGTACTTCATGCATAATCGATATCCTATTTATAGGATAATACTTGGCTAATTCAATGGAATTATGAGTATTAATCGCCCATTAATGACCTCATAACTATCCCCATTATAGCCGTTAGTGGTTACATGACCAATTAAACGTGGTCATTAAGCGGTTGAAACTGCCACTTGAATAGGTCAAAGCCGCTACAAGCTTCAAGATTCATCAAGATTTCATATATCGGCGTGGTTATCGCTTCGCGGAAACACCACCGTCATGTAAACACTACTTCATGAAACACCACTTCGGAAACACCACTTCGCTGGAAACATCGATCCGCTGGAAGTACCGCTCAGTGGAAACATGAGATAATCAGTGGTAACCACAACAATACTTTCACCAAACACTATCAATACAAACCACTACAAGAGTCAGGGTGTTCATGGACCTTACGTGTACACTGGGTACCTCCTAACCCATTACAAGGTGTGAACTATTCCCACAAGTGCACTAAATTTTTCAACAATTCTCCCCAAATTTAGTTCACTTCCTTTGCATGAAAATTAAACATCAAGTAAAACATGTGCATAAATGAAAATGTCCTGAGGATTGAATTTCCATCTTAGTAAATTACACGTTCAAATATTCGAGAATCGTGTGTTCTAAGAATTGACCCCTTCAACCCATTTGAATACCTAAAGATAAAATACACACAAGTTTTCAAACACTTAAAAGCTCCTGACACTATACAAGCCATGTGTCCATATCCAAATTCATAAATGTTGTAAAAGCTAAAAGTCCAAAGCTTCTGCGGAAAACTTCAACATTTACATAGGTGGTTCCTCTTTATTCATGCTACTGCCAAGCACTTTTTCAAAGAAAAATAACCATTAAGAAGTAAAGACTTCATCCTCCTTTCAGCAGGTTCCGAGCACAACCTTGGGATGTAAATAAAACATGTGCTCAGTCCACAATGTTCAAATTTTCCACATTGAACTCCTAAGTTTCCTCGGAGGGAGTTGGGTGTCCTAGCATTCGATGACTAAGTTGGACTTAAACCCATCCCTTTAGCGACTTTATAACCAAGTCTCTAGCCGCACCTTCCGTCAAGTGATCGCCTAAGTTCGTTGAGATCTCACAAACTCTATAGATACCACCCCATTCATGATAAGCTCACGAATCATGCTATGTTTGACACCTAAGTGTCTAGACTTACCATTGTACATCTGGCTATAAGCCTTAGCCAATAGCCGCACTATCACACCGGATAGAAATAGGTGCTATAGGTTTAAGCCACAATGGAATCTCAAGGAGCAAGTTTTTCAACCATTCAGCTTTACCAACAATGCTAAAGCCACAAATTCATATTCCATTGTTGAACTAGTGATGCAAGTTTGTTTCTTGGATGCCCAAGAAATTGCACCTCCACCAAGTAGGAATACCCAAAGAATCGGTAGACGAATTGTCTTTCGTTATGATCCAACTTGCATCGTTGTAACCTTCAACACCGATGGGTAACAAAGATATGAGAGACTATAATCCATAGTTCTCTTCAAATACTTTAGCATTCTTTTGAATCGCTGATGAGCACTAGGATTACTAGTATACTCGCCAATTTTCCCACTGCAAAACCAATATCAGTCTTGTACAAGTCATGGCATACATCAAAGTACCAATTACCCTAGAATAGTCGGAGAGATACCTTGCCATGATTAGGCATCACTTTCACAAGTATCCATAGGAGTACTCATCGAGTACAATCAAAGTAATTGAATTTCTCAAGACCTTTCATTATAATGAGATGAGAGATATAAATTTATTACTTTCATGTTTAACTTATACCAAGGATAAATCACCGCCCCCATGTCCTTCATGGAGAACCTTGATGACAAAATTCCTTTGTCAAGTCAACCCGATTTTGGTCAGTGCCAAAGATCAACATGTCATCAACATATAGACAAATGATGACTCCTTTACCAGATTCATCAAATTTGCTATACACACATTTGTCACCTTGGTTAAGAACATAACCACTAGACAAAACCACTTCATCAAATTTTTTGATGCCATTGTAGTGCCCGCTTGTCCATAAAGAGACTTAATCGCCACACCTGTTTTCATTGCTGTGCAAGATGAAGCTCCGAGGTTGGTTCATATAAACCTCATCTTCCACCACCATTCAAGAAAGCTGTCTTCACATCCATCGATGAATAATCGATTGTGAATAGATGCCATAGCAATCGCAGCCTTATGGTAATCGACACGAGCCACGTGGGCATAAGTATCAAAATAGTATATATCCCACTTTGTTTAAAGCCCTAAATAACTAATCTAGCCTTGAACTTTTCAATAGTTCCATCTACCTTCATTTTCTTCTTGAAAATCCATTTGCAACCTAGAGGTTTGCAACCAGGAGGTAGATCAACCAACACCCAAGTGTTGTTCCCCATGATGGAATCCATTGTTGGAAAATTTAGTGCACTTGTGGGAATAGTTCACACCTTGTAATGGGTTAGGAGGTACGGAGTGTACACCCATAAGGTCCATGAACACCTCGACTTTGTAGTGGTTTGTATTGATAGTGCTGGTGAAAGTATCTGTTGTGGTTACCATCGACATCGTTTCCATCGGGGCAGTATTTCCACCGATCGGTGTTTCCACCGAAGTGGTGTTTCAATCAGTGGTGTTTCATCAGTAGGTTTACACCTAAGCGGTGGTGTTTCCACCGGGCGTTGTAACCACCGATAGCACTATGAAAGTACCGATGAAAGTAATCGAAGCTTGTAACGGCCACCTATTCAAGTGGCAGTTTCAACCGCTTAATGACCACGTTTAATTGGTCATGTAACCACTAACGGCTATAATGGGGTTAATTATGAGGCTATTAATGGGCCGATTAATACTCATAATTCCATTGAATTAGCTAAGAGTATTATCCTATAAATAGGATATCCGATTATGCATGAAGTACATACGAAAACACTAAACACTTATAAGCTAAAGGGTTATTGAATTCGTTAATTCCATAACGCATTTGGTCTTATCCCAAGTAGATATTCGTGCAACCCATGCATTAGGGTCGAATAGTTTACTTTGGAAAGTGATACACCGCATTCCAAGTGATATCCTGTAACCACCAAGTGGTATTTGTTATCACGACCTCTGTTTGTTGGCTGAACAGTTGAGCATTTCACGAGTTGATTATCTTAACCCTGTTGCTGGGAGAATAACCGCCAACAATCAAAGTAAACTATTTTGTGATAATCAATGGCAATCACGCAATGAAACACATGGTTTCAAACTTTGCTAAGCTGGACAAGTTTGAAGGGGTGGACTTTAGGAGGTGGCGTAAGAAGATGCACTCTTGATGTCAAGTATGAGTGTGGTGTATGTGTCACTCACCCACCCCGATGATGGGGATGATGCTACGGTTGAGCGATCGGGAGGAGAGCAAATGGGAGAATGATGACTACATATGCAGAGGTCTTATTCTCAATGGTATGTCCGATTCTCTGTTTGATATTTATCAGAACTTTGAATCTTCCAAAGAACTGTGGGATTCCTTGGATGCCAAATATATGACTGAGGATGCATCAAGTAAGAAGTTTCTTGTTAGTAATTTCACAAATTACAAAATGACCGATTCAAGACACCATGGAACAATACAATGAACTCTTGAATACTTGGAAGGTTTAAACAACACAATATGAACATGGATGAGGCCATTAAAGTCTCATGTGTCATTGACAAACTCTCCTTCGAAAGATTTCAAGCATACCTTGAAACATAAGAAAGAAGGTTAACTCGTTGAAGTTGGGCATCATCTCCGCGATTGAGGAATCTCTCAAGATGCGGATAATGACAAGCCAAAGATCAATAATGCCGTTGTGCATCGGTTGTCAATATGGTGGAGCATAACAACTCCACCAAGTACAATGACAACAAAGGCAAACGCAAATTTCATGATAACACGCGGCGCATCCCAACAAGAAGGCAACACCTACTTGTTGGAAATGTGGCACCGGGTCACATTAAAATGGACCGCAAGGGTGTTAAAGTTGGTGGTAAAGCCAATGGATCGTGCACTAATGGTTCAGTGGAGGTGGTTCACCAACTCTCGAAAGGTCATAATATTTTTAATAAGTCTTTTCAGATTTATTATGTTACATATGTATCTGAATCTTTTATGCGGATGATGATGTTATGCCGGTGGTTGACTCGTGCAACAGCTTCATGTGTGTAAAGATAGAAGTTTGTTCAAGACTTATGAGTCACTGAATGATGGTTCTATTCTTCACATGGGAAATGAGTCAACAGCCTTGTGTAATGGTCGGTGTAGATCTTAATTTTAGTTTCGAAAGATTGTAACTTTGTTTAATGTTATTCATGTTCCCGATATAAGGAAGAACTTGGTTTCAAGTAGTGTATTGAATAATCATGGATATAAACAAGTTATTGAGTCCGATAAATTTGTGCTTTCTAAGCATGGTGTTTTTATTGGTTTTGGTTATTTATGTAATCAAATGTTCAGCTTAATATTTCTACTATAAAGTTAATTCAAATTTTGTGACCACCATCGACATCGATTCTAGCCTATGGCATTCAAGACTTGGCCATGTACACTATAAAAGAATGCAAGATATGTCTAAGGATGGGTTGATCCCAGCTTTTGACATGGACACTAAAAAATGTAAAACTTGCATGTTGACCAAGATAACCAAGAAACCCTTTCAGGGTGTTAGTCGTGAGACTAAGGTCTTGGAGCTAATTCACAGTGACCTGTGTGATTTGCATGCTGTAACACCCCCAAAAATGGTTTGCAGCGGAAGAAAAGGTTTTTGGGATGCTACTCAATTGGATCATGACACAAAGTGAAAAATAAAGATTTTTATTAAAAGATTTCATTTATTGAAGTAAAATAGAGTTTACAAAGGTTGATTTGTTAGGAAAAATGGACCATTAATAAAATGTGGTCCCATACGTAAATCGAAATTATCCATGACCATGCAAATGCCTGCGTCGCCTCCAGAGTTAGCTATCGCCTTTTCATCCCGAAAATACATGCTAAAAAGTCAACACAATGGTTGAGTGAATTCATAGGTTTAGTAATAAAGCAGTTGATCACAAGATTTTCAAGTTTAATAGGCCATGGGCTACGCTTGTTATACCTATAAGAAATAGTTGATATTATTGCACTAAGCTCATGAAACCAATACTAACTGCATACACCTAATTATTGGTGTAAGTAAATAAAATTGCCTCCCGAGATGTAATAGCCAATTACATAGAGATACCAAATATAGTGCGCCCCGGTTATTTCGGATAACCGAGTCGGGGTCGTCAATTCCCATATTACTATCCACGATATTTGCGCTCACTGCAAGTGATTAATGGTTCATGATGTAGGGGACTTTTAAGGTGAAACTTAGGCGAGTCATAATATCAAGAGTTCGCAAAAGCTTTTCAAGCAATTGTGATCATAAAGGTAGCATGTATTCTCCCCCAAGGAGTTTATAAAATAGTTAAAAGAGTAAAAGTGGGGCCATGAACTCACCTTAGTCCAATGCAAGGGTCGATACTAGCACGACTAGTATACGAAATGTGACACACAACATCATCACAGCAACGCACAACGATGTCAAGAATACAGGCGCGACGGTACATCATCGGTACAACCTACTAGTATATGGTTCATCTCAGTATACGTATTGTAAAGTAAAGATATTTTCAAAAGATAAGTGTTATAGTTTTCGTGGAATCAATGTTTGTTTAAAAGTATAATGTATCGTATCTCAAAAAGTTTATCATTAATGTTTCGTGTGGTGGTAAGAAAACAAGACTCGGCAAGTAACTCACACCAAATATAACTCACACTAAAGTATAATGTATATCTCAATACATTATAAGGAATAATCAAGAAATATTGACAAAGACTCAAGAACACACGCTAAAGCAATAAAACATATAAAAGAATTTAAACATGCAAGGGTCAATTAGCAAGTAAGTAATAATTAAGTAACTGGTAGAGTTTTAGTCGTTTACCCAGTTCCCCAATTAGAATGCTTAAGAATGTATGTTTTATATGACACATAAGATTTAGCATAGAAATTAAATTGAAAAAGTTTTATATATAATAAAACTATACTTTTCATTTTTATCATCGGGTTTGCATAAAAATTAGTTTCTTTGGCGTTAATAGTATATAGATAAAAGTTCGATAATATTCGTTGATTAATATACATTTCGATAATAATTAATCCGATTAGAAAATTTGATGAGTTGAATGTGTTTACTAATTATCGGGCTTTATGGCCCGTCAAAAGTCCATAATCTATTTAGTGAAGTGCTTAGTCCAATTCAAATCCGTTACTAGTCCAACGAATATTAATGCAAGCTCAATAATTCCAAGTCCTAAGCCAAACAATTTAATCAGATAAGTGTCAAAAAAAATGTCGAGTAATAATCGAAATCAAAGTGTAATTAAATTTCCAAGTCTCGATCCCAATATCAAAATTCATTAAGTACTATGAAAACCAACGCAAGCACAACTTGACACCCTACGTGGGTCGTGACTAACTCGATATAAAAACCCAATAAGACCTAGGATGCACTTGTAACAACTGAAGTACATAAAAGCATAGTATGATTATTGTTTCTTTTGCTATACGCATCAAATCACCCATTAATATTTCTATCACTCGACTTAAGTTTTATTTTTAATGGTAAACCAGTTGTCATTTTTCTTTTTATGATGCCTCGTATGACTATCACCATCAATAACAGCCATGCAGCAAACGGTATACACGCACACAAGGCACATTTGACTTATATCACAATGATTTACAGTGACATACATATACTGAAATTATTAGTAAAAGAACAAGCCAAAGTAGACACACACATCACCACATCATGACAAATCAATCTCCTCACTGGTACCATGCACACACATACAAATATATTAGTCCAACAAGCTGTATATTACAAAATCGGTATTGTCCAACTTGTCCAAGTTCATAATGTCCAATATATTTTTAGACCGTTAAGTAACCGAGGTTTAATATCAATAATCAATCCAAAGATATCAATTCCTCATTATCCGAGACGTACCAATATCGTATAAGTCAAAACATGATAGACCGCTAGTCGCAATTCAACAAGCCAAACACTATATTTATCTAAATGAGCTCGACCCATATTTATATCCAAACGCACCTTATGGTGATAAAATTAATAATATTGAACACTAACCTAAGTGAAACCAGAACAAGACTAACCATCAACAATAAAATATATACACGTTAACAGAATACAAACACCACAAGATAAGACCAATAAAATGACTACCCATGGGGTTTAGCAAACTCGACCTCAAAACAGATGAATACATATCAACAGTGACCCAATCAATATCTTCACGACGGAAAGCAACAACACATTACAATAGTACTCAAATCCAAATTGACCCGTTTATCCAACCGGGTATAGGTCGACCGGTTTTAACTAGGAAAAATCAAAACACCACTTAATCCAAGATCTCACCACACGAAATCAATATTATCCTTATTCAAAACAATTTTTAATTACTTATCTTTATTCCACGAAAATATTATAACCATAATCAGTTTAAAAAAAAATAGTTTTGTGTTGATATTACTCACAGGTGACGAGAGAGAAAAGAGGGGACGAAGCCACGGTCGTGGTGACTCGAACCCATCACGAACATAAACCCCGATCCAAAAACAGGAACCACATCAAAACCCAAATCAACCCACGACTTGAACACCCTCGCGTTAAGGCTGAGAGAGGCGGCTGTGGTGGTGGCTGCTACTGCTGGGATTTACGAACTCAACACAACCTGAAACTTACACTACTCGATCTAAAAGCTTCATCCTTCAAACAATTATCACCACATATCCGAATATTAAATTCAAGATCTAGCACGCGTAAGGGTTTCTCACCGCGCGTGTGGTGTGTAAAAAGAACCACGAGGTTCCGATCTATCTTCTGAGGTAGGCGGTGATTCATGGTGGTGGCCGGACGGCGGTGGCGCGCGAGGTGGCCGGAAAAAATAACCCGGCAAAGCTGTGGCCTAGGAAAATATTTTTAGAGAGAGTGGAAATTTTTAGAGAGATGAATTGTGTGTGTATATTGTGAGGAGAGAGAGAGAAATGGGAGTATTTATACTCCCAAAGGGACTAGTCTTGCCATTTTCCAAATTAGAGGAGGCGGGCAGAATTAACTCGCAGGGACCATTGCTGTAATTCTCGTAAAATTTATTTTTATATTAGGTTCGGGACACGTTTGAAGGGGTAAACATTCGGTAAAAATTACGAAACTTGCGCCATTGTTCACGAAATCATTTTTCCAATAAAAATGAGTATTTACTCGGCCACTTTCTTGCAAAAAGCAATAATGATCAAATAAAATGTTTTAGCGAAATTACACTTGTGCCGGTACGCGCTGTGTCAGATTTTCACGTTTTATGAGACAGCTTTCTCGTTTTCTCGTCAAACGGGCTTAGAAAAGTCCAGGAGTGAAATTTAGTTATAAAATTACTATTAATTTACTTTTAAAATTTGATTGAAATTTTACGGGTTGTTATAGTACCTACCCCTTATGGGAACCTCGTCCTCGAGGTTAAGTTTGTGTTAGTCGCTTATGTGACAAAAGAAAATTTTGAAATTTTCTAGTTTTGTTCGCAAATGTAATGTGGATAAATTTATTCAAATAAAAGAATATTTCAAAAGGCATAATTTCTTTGAGATGAAAATTTGGGTAAGAGATTTGCATCCTCAAAAGGATCCTATAAAACCGGTTTTTACACGTGATGTAAATAAAACAATTTCGCAAAGGTCGATGTTTGATGTTTCTTTTAGCATAAGAAGTTTCGATGGGGTTTGACCGGAAGTTTTTTTTTTTTTTTCGTTAGAATGAATCCTTTTAGAAAAATGTCACCACGCATTTTGTTGTCGGTACAATTGTTATTTAAAGAAAAGTCTTCGAAGTTTAAAAATGTCATAGAATAAAATTTGGTTGGGTATGTATGTTTCCAAAAGTTTTAAACGTTTATGGGCATGATTTAGTTGTTAAAGTTATGCTTCTCTAATTATATAAAAATATTGGGTCTTTAAAATTTTAAAAGAGAACTTGTATGTAAAGAAAGTTGCGAAATTCCAGTTTTTTTTTTATGAAAACTTGTTAAATAAGGTTTTAAGCGACAACATGGAATCGGTTCCAAGTTGGAAGTTTTTATGTGAATTCAAAAGTTGTTTCGCAATTTCTAAGTTTCAAATACCTTAGCTTTTGTAGATGATGAATCAGTTTCATTTCCAAGTATTTCCCATTAAAATGTGTATCTATTGTTTCAAAACAAAGCGCTTATTTTTACTCCAAGGATTTGTTCTATTTACAAAATAAAATATCAGCCGTCCTTTAAAGTTTTTTTTTTTTTTTTAATTGAAGAATTGTCAATTAGGAACAAGCCTAACGGCTACTTTTCATTCCATTAATACCCCATGTTTTTTTTTTTTTTTTTTTTTTACACTTCATTCTTCCATACACTACTTAACCTTTCACCTACATTTCTCTCATCAATACTCCAAGATGCCGCATGTTATTATCATCATTGCTATCGTGTGTTTTGTAGTAGCATCTATCTACTATGTTAACCTCTCTAAGAAGAAAACAACTGGTTTTTGTTCATGATTTTGGTGATTCTTATTCCACCTGGGTTTGGCAATATATAAGTGTTGGGGGTAATAGTTAGTTTTGTGAAAAGAATTGTAATAAAACTTTGTTTGACTTATGTTTTTATGTAATTTTTATCTTATTCCTACAGTAGTAAAAGAATATGTAAGAATAATTCCATTTATCCTTAACTTGTGACTTGTTTGGTTTACTAGATATGTTTAACTTATTTGAAAAGGGAATAAGCTCGTGAAAACTAGTTGTTGACACTCGGATTTATGTTAAGATGTGACCTAGTGGTTACGTTTAGGTATGGTCTCGCTAAATGGCTTTGTGTGATTTTATTTTGATCAAGGGCCAACGCCTATTAAGTATAGGGCGCGTTTGATTAAAGTGTGGTTCGAAGCCCATAATTAAAATAAGGAATGGTGGTAGATGAAATTGAATGTTCGTAGTAAAGATGTGGTAAGGGTTCATTCACTTATTGTATTTAATCTGATAAATACATATGAATTGTTTATACTCACACAAAATTTTTGTGATTTTCGAAAACCAAGTAGCAAATCAATCTAGCATAACCCATATATAACTACTCTAAGTATTTAAGACTTTTTTTGGAAAAATGACCGTGAAGTGATTGGTAAAATAGTTGAAAGTAGTTTACGTTAGATAACGACGAAGTTTACTATTTCATAAAGGGGTAGTAGGACAGATAGTTGGTGTCTCAAAAAGGGAAGAGTGGAAGATTAGGGATCCGTTTTCAGAAAAAGTGGCTTGAATTGCAAGCTAATTCTTGGTATGTTTTTAGATTATTTTAGTCGTTCGTTTATTATTTATTTTTAGCAAGATGTTCCCTTTGTAGATGGCGAGGTGTGGTGTTCTTAGAACGGCTAGGGATGTAATCCGGTTCATTGATTGAGTACGAGTTTTGGGGTAGAGATGGCACTGTTACCGCAATGGATGATGAGATGACTTCGATCTTAACGTCTAATATGATGATAATAGGATGGGTGGATGGACATATGGGTTGCAATGATCCAATAATAGAGGTTTAATGATTCCGTAATGAAAAACGATAAGGCGATGGGATGGAAAATAGAAGACATGGTATTGTAGCGGCCCAAAAATATAATCTAAACATAGAGTAATGTCATTTGGTAATTAAAATTTTATTTAGTCGCGCATAATCTGCTAAGCAAATCTAAATGGTAAATACAATCACTAACTCGCATCATGCAACATTTCGTCGGTTATGTATTATCTGCTCAGCAAATCTCATACATAACGAGGCACTGAGGCGCGAAGTGGTAGCGTAAAATGGTCCATTTCAACATAGATCATTGTGGTGTCCTCATGAAGGTGGTAGTGCATCATCCGCCATGCAAATCTCCATGCACGTTGCTAGTAAGATGTAGACGCGGAGGCGTAAGGTGGTAGTGTAAAATGGTCAGTTTAGAGAGGTAGTAATGAGAAAGGCGTTCCACTTAGGAGAAAAGTATCGTAGTGAAGAAATGTTGCGTCAGCCGTGTGTGATGTGTAGGAGTAAACCTTTATAACTCTTATGATGAAAATTTTACTCTTTTTAGAAGTTAATCAGGAGGTCGATTGGACATAACATTATTATAACTATTTTTCGGATTGCAACATTCACTGAAGTCGCATAAGGTGATCAGCTATGTCCGACCGTCTCGGCTGAATATAGGTGATCAGACTATATTCACCCGAGGTTCAATGAATCTTGCAATGCTTAGCTTAGTTATACTAGTAACATGTCCCTATGCCTTTAAAGTTTTGTATGAAAGATTAAACAAATATTTCAATTATGTGGGGGAGAAGGCGTATACATGGGTAATAAACATAATGATAAGTAAAGCAATCATAGTTAATAGTGAGACTAAGTTGTCGGTAATAAAACACATATCTTATCAAAGATGACTTCAACGAGTCATAAGTGAGGCAATCAGCTTGGCGTGCATGTATGGCTCATAGATTAAGTTTTGTAAAAGTGGTTATAGTCTAG
Organism: Chrysanthemum makinoi; assembly: GCA_910596185.1. Lineage (NCBI taxonomy): Eukaryota > Viridiplantae > Streptophyta > Magnoliopsida > Asterales > Asteraceae > Chrysanthemum > Chrysanthemum makinoi. The sequence continues at coordinate 296,373,540 of OU343222.1, forward strand.
GTTTTGAAAATTTCCTAGTTCTCTATAACCAAGGCTCTGATGACAATCTGTAACACCCCCAAAAATGGTTTGCAGCGGAAGAAAAGGTTTTTGGGATGCTACTCAATTGATCATGACACAAAGTGAAAAATAAAGATTTTTATTAAAAGATTTCATTTATTGAAGTAAAATAGAGTTTACAAAGGTTGATTTGTTATGGAAAAATGGCCCATTAATAAAATGTGGTCCCATATCGTAAATCGAGTCATCTATGACCATGCCACGCCAATGCCAGCCCTGAGTTAGCTATTGCCTTTTCATCCCTAAAATACATGCTAAAAAAAAGTCAACACAATGGTTGAGTGAATTCATAGGTTTAGTAATAAAGCAGCTGATCACAAGATTTTCAAGTTTAAAATAAGCCGGCTATCGTTGTTATACGCCCATAAGAAATAGTTGATATTATTGCACTAAGCTCATGAAACCATACTAACTCATACACACCTACTATCGTGTAAGTAAATAAAATCCCTTCCGAGATGTAATAGCCAATTACATAGAGATACCAAATATAAGGCCCGGTATTTCCGATAACCGAGCCCGGTCGCCAATCTTGCCAGTACTATCCACGATATTTGCGCTCACTCAAGTGATTAATGGTTCATGATGTAGGGACTTTTGTGAAACTTAGGCGTAGTCATAATATCAAGAGTTCAAGAAAAGCTTTTCAAGCAATTGTGATCATAAAAAGGTAGCATGTATTCTCCCCCAAGGAGTTTATAAAATAGTTAAAAGAGTAAAAGTGGGGCCATGAACTCACCTTAGTCCGAAGCAATGCAAGGGTCGATACTAGCACGACTAGTATACGTAAATGTGACACAACATTATCACAAGGTAGCAACGCACAACGATGTCAAGAATACAGGCGCGACGGTACATCATCGGTACAACCTACTAGTATATGGTTCATCTCAAGATAATGTATGTAAAGTAAAGATATTTTCAAAAGATAAGTGTTATAGTTTTCGTGGAATCAATGTTTGTTTAAAAGTATAATGTATCGTATCTCAAAAAGTTTATCATTAATGTGTGGTGGTACAAGTCAACTCTCACATTATAAGGAATAATCAAGAAATATTGACAAAGACTCAAGAACACACGCTAAAGCAATAAAACATATAAAAGAATTTAAACATGCAAGGGTCAATTAGCAAGTAAGTAATAATTAAGTAACTGGTAGAGTTTTAGTCGCTTTACCAGCTCCCAATTAGAATGCTTAAGAATGTATGTTTTATATGACACATAAGATTTAGCATAGAAATTAAATTGAAAAAGTTTTATATATAATAAAACTATACTTTTCATTTTTATCATCGGGTTTGCATAAAAATTATTTTCTTTGGCGTTAATAGTATATAGATAAAAGTTCGATAATATTCGTTGATTAATATACATTTCGATAATAATTAATCCGGTTAGAAAATTTGATGAGTTGAATGTGTTTACTAATTATCGGGCTTTATGGCCCGTCAAAAGTCCATAATCTATTTAGTGAAGTGCTTAGTCCAATTCAAATCCGTTACTAGTCCAACGAATATTAATGCAAGCTCAATAATTCCAAGTCCTAAGCCAAACAATTTAATCGATAAGGTCAAAAATGTCGAAGTAATAATCGAAATCAAAGTGTAATTAAATTTCCAAGTCTCGATCCCAATATCAAAATTCATTAAGTACTATGAAAACCAACGCAGCATAACTTGACACCCTAACGCTGGGTCGGGACTAACTCGATATAAAAAAACCCAATAAGACCTAGGATGCAATTTGTAACAACCTGGCATATAAAGCATAGTATGATTATTATTGTTTCTTTTGCTATCACGATCAAATCACCCATTAATATTTCTATCACTGACCGTTTTATTTTAACGGTAAACCAGTTTGTCATTTTCATGATGCCAGATGACTATCACCAT